>JANSTT010001319.1:0-34658 GCA_026745375.1 Platyura marginata
TTGTCAAAATCGGCTGAAAAATGGCGGAGTTATTCAACATTTCAATAGGCCCTGTCTAGATGGCGCACCCTGTACATTTCAAAACTGTACATCTAACAGTATGTGATTTTTATTATGTTGTTTAGTAAAATGAGTTCAAGTTCAAAAATTATAGTTTTGAAAAATTATTTTTCGAATAAACCCCATTCTAATGGAAGGCCTTGGACCTAGCCTAAGCCGTACTAATCACATGAAATAAATTTACATACTTATAATACTTATACTTATACACTTACGAGTATTATACGACTCTGGAGTGGTTGGTATGTAGTGAAAAGAAGTGATTGAAGATTGATTAAAACTATTTATGTGAAATTTGAAGCCGTGTTCTGTCAATTGTACATAGAAAGTGACATTTAAAATGTCCATGTTGAGGAAAGAATAAGAGGAGGTATCTGTCTGGGGAGAGATATATCTTTGTTGTTAAAGAGAGTGTTTGACAAGTTGTACAGTGGTAGGAAAACTTTTTTATTGGGAGAATTATATGCAGAACTAGATACACATTTTAACATTATATATTAATTTGTTATTCTGTTATGCAATTTAAATCTAGTTTTCTAAAAACAAAATTAACTTATTATAACATTGCCTCATTGACTTAATTTTACATTCATTATTAATACATTTAAAATTTATGTTAAAACCGTTGAGAAACAATTTATCTTATGATGCAGTTTAACGTAATTGTAAAATCTGTAATTCGTCATATAAGATATGCCCACTCTCCATTATGTCTGTAAAACAACTCGATTTAGAATCATAGAAATACAAATAAAATAAATTTTTACTCTTACATTTTATCTCTTCTAACACTAAAATAATATGGGATACATTTTTGCATACAATTATAATTATCTCGCGCATACTCCTATATCGTTCAGGACGTCTCATTTCAGATGCTAAAACTACTCATTTCAATGCATTGATGTTGTCGGATTCGGACTCGGCGAGTCTTCCAAAATTTCAACTCAGACTCGCCGAGTTCTGAAAACGCTAGTCTTCAGAAACCCTAAATTCAATATATTTAAATATAAAAAACATTTATTAAAAAATGTTATTTGGGAAAAAAAACTGGAAGTTAAATAATCTTTATAAAACGCCAAAAAAGTATCAAGAATTATTATTATAGATAAAGTATTTAAGTAATTTTTGTTAATATTGATAGAAAATATTAGTTAATATGAAAATTTATAAATGTTTTAAACAAAATAACAATGCAAAGATTGAAATTAGCAAATAATAAATTAACTGATTTTAAGATGATTAAAAGGTTACACGTTGTGCTCTACATTTTCTACATATTATTCTATGGCAATTGTTTACGTGGGTGATTTTAATTCGGTCACTATTTATCTTACATCAAAAACAAAAAGAGCAAGATATTAGATTTTCAAAATAATTATGCGACTGCTTTCGTATTTTAAATTAAGTAAGATTTAACAAAAGAAATTAAATAAACTTTGGCTCCAGTATATTTGCATTAAAGTATGATGTTCATAGTGGCGGCTCATGAGATCTATTGATCCAATCATTATAGGACTATTAAAAAAAAAAACGTAATTTTGATGGAAGAATCAATAATTCTCACGAGCCGCCACTATAACAAATATTTCTATCATCTTAAAACAGTAGTTCTGTAGTACTATAGTAATTCTGAAACTATTTAAACAACGAAACAGTTTGTATAGACCCCAACCTCGACCGTATGTTGTTGATTATTATATGTGCTATATCTATCGATGTTAGGCGCATTCTACACCATGTATCATTTATTGATTAAAATATTAAACTCATTTCTATTAATCAACAGATCAACCATATTAATAATAAGATTGCATGGTATTTATTAGGTTTTCTTTATTATTGAAAAGATATTTTTATCAATTTAATCATAAATATGTCACATAAGTGTTATAAAAACACAGTTTAATCTGCAACCTATGGTCCTATGGACACTTCGCTACTGGTAGAAAAAGTCTGTAATAGAAAAATGTCGAAAACTAACTAAAGGGGAATAAAATCTTATTTGCTCAGCGTACATATTCTCGAATTTTTCAAACTGTATGACGATTAAGAAAATAAAACATTTATGCACTTACGTTTAAGTATACAATACACATATGTATGTAAGTATAACAGAATAGTTTAAATTAAACAATGACATGGGTATATTTGTATATTTATGTATTACATTAAATAGACGACGACATCTTTCTAAATATAACGCTGCTTTAGTGAGTTCTATAGTGAATTCTCTCATCAACACTGTACAGTGTACGTACATCGTACATATCATCTAACAAAACAATATACATACATATGTATATGTAATATTACGAACGTGATTGTTCCAAAAAATATAATAATACAAAAACATCCCCAAAAGTCTTTAGGGTGTTAACAAAAAAAATTCCTTCAAACACTTGGGCTTACATATAATACATAAGTGGGTGTCAAGAATTTTCACAAATTAACGTCAATTGTGGGCTTCCTTCAAGTATATAATAATCCTCATATTATTACTTTGTGAGTCTATGAAAATTTACCCAGATCCCTATAGTAGAGTATAGAGAACCGTAGATGGCCAGATAAAAATGTTGTTTTTATGAACAACTCCAATTAGAAGAAGACAAAATCATTCCTTTTTCTTATACATATATTAAGTCATCATATAGAAAAACTGTGTGTGAATCTGTGAATAAATAAAATATATGTTGAGTTAGCGCAGTCATCGCAGGATTGATTTATTTTCTATGTTTTTGTATATCATTTAAAATGACAGAAATTTGTTTTTATAGACACTCTGCCGAAATGAGACTTTGTCAGTATGTTATTTGTTTGTATAAATTCATATGGTTTCAGTGGAATGCATTCAAATGATTTTTTTTTTAAATTATGTATGCACAAACAATAAACATAAAATAGCAATGTTTTTTACGAAAAATACAACACACATGCATACATACTACATACAGTGCAAACTCGATAATTTCATCTAATTGCACATCTCTATAATTATACGAGGCAAAATAAATGCATTTAGAGGTACCCAGTAATTGCACCAAAACATACTCGATCTTTGCACGGGTCAATAAAATGTCTAATCTAATAATTTCATCTATTTTTAGATACATATAATTGTTTTATGCGTAGTTTGTTTGGTGTGTTTTTCGGCTGAAAGTACTCCGATAGTAAGAAAATACTACTATTTTGTACTACTCACCAAAGCAAAATACTATCTTTTTGAATTTTCAATTTTATTACATTATTGACTTATATTTTATTTATTTATTTCAATTACATACAAAGGCATAACCTTAATAAAAATAGTAAAATTAAAAATAAGAACCTATAGACTAAACTAAACTAAACTAAGGCTAAGACTTAACCATAATCGAAATTATAGAAAACGCTACATACTTTTAAACAACTCAAAACTTTTCTCCCTGAAGATGCCGGTTGTCTAATTCTAATGGGAATTGAATTCCAAACTGTGATACAATAAACGAAAAACGAGGAATGCATAAGAGCAGTAGCATGTACTGGTAAGATAAGATTTTCCGTTCGTACCATAGAACTAAAACGTTGTACCGACGGATTTTACACACAAAACGTACACACGCATTAAAAGCTTTTTGAATAATTTGCTTTAAAAAGGCCCCTTTATATAAATTGGTAATATAAATTGTAAATGTGTATTTGGAAATTTTGAAGAAAAATTTGAAATCTTCTGCTACCAGATTGGGTATTCCGTGTTTTTATTATTTCCACCAATGATCCTAAACACACGGCATACAAAGTAAAGGAATGGCTTCTCTATAATGCTCCAAAGCAGCTAAAAACTCCACCACAGTCGCCGGATATGAACCCTATCGAAAATATATGGTGGATTTTGTTTGAAGCAGACTATGAAAGTCGGATATTAACGAACAAAGCAATGTTTAAAGCGCAACTTCTTGAGAAATGGATCTGAAGTAACTAAAAAATTGGTTCTTTCGATGCCAAAACGCTTTAAAGCGATTGTCGACGCAAATGGACTACCAACCAAATATTAATTTTACTTTTATTTTCGAAAACATCCATATCTACATGATTTTATATGAAGTGTACGCTCAATTTTGTGTTATTCAAATTAAATCTAAAATACTTTCCATAATTATTAAAAATAAAATAAAATTTTTAAAATAATTTTACTGTATGTATTTGAATTATTAGAAATATGTCCTATTTAATTTAAGTATATTGGTTGTATAAGTAAAAATGTCATTGTAAAGGAATTCGTTTATTTATAGCAATAATGTACGCTTAATTATGTGTTCAACTGTATGTATACAATGCACGTATAATGTAGGACATATAGAATTTTTTGAATTTATTCAAAGTTTTGTGAATAAAGTTAGTATATTTCGATATAATTGCACCAACCTCGGTAATTCTACACGGCCTTATTTTATATTTGTGCAATTATCGAGTCTACACTGTAGATATATTTAAATTATTTTTTGTGTTGGTTGAATTTAGAGGGAATTAGTTAGTATATTGCTACACAGGTTTTTGAGACTTATAACTTTGGTTTTTTGTTTTTTTTGTTTTGTTATTTTTAACATGATGTAAGTCCACTTATCATATTTTTAACATTTTTTCCTTATAAATGCAATGAGTTTTTAGTAGTTTACGGTTGATTTTACAATGTTTACCTATACATTTTCTTTTTTAATTTTCTTCATTTTCCTATGCATGTTTGTTTATAATACGAAAACCATAATCCATCAAAAACGTAATAAATATTAAGTGTAAAAGTATAAATAAGCAAAACACAAAATTTGATACTAAATTGTGTACAGACCAAAAACTAGACTGAATGTCGTATATAATGTATTTTTGAGACTAAATATCAGAATAAAGACAATCAGAATAAACGTATGTAACATATTTTAGAGGAGGAGTTATTTTTTAACTATCCAAATTAACTAGATTTTCAGATAAAATTGACTAAAACAATATGAAATCAGTGAAAAACGAAAAATTGGCTACGACGATTATAATATACCTACCCGTATTTACAACTTTGTACGTGCTTATTTTGTCTGTTCAATAAATATACTTAATTGGGTAAATTGAATACAAATGATTAAAAACCCTAGAAATGACATAAAATTGATTTTCGTCATATTCATTTTTTCCGTAATCTAAATACTTTTCGAGTAATAAATGATTAAAAACCCTAGAAATTCAATAAAATTGATTGCAGCGCTTAATCGAGTAAATGAATGGTTTATATCAAAATTAGGTGAATACTGTACCACAGCCTCCCCTATTTTTTGTCCGATTTGCTCCAAAAACAATACAAATCTTACTCTAGGACTACATAATAAACTGTCAAAAAAAAGTTATAATAGCCTTAATTATTATCATACGGGTACAAAAATTGCACTACAGGACGGTGTCTATTTCTGTGTAAGAAACTGTTTGGTCCCTACGTATTAAATGATTGATTAAAATATTCGATGGGAATATGTTTATGTGACTGAAGTCTTTAGAATTACATTGATAGATTCTGACCAAAGAGAGAAAGTTCGAAACCTGGTTCTTTATTTTGTTAGCGTTCTCATTTCACTAAACTTATTCTTTGACTGGTGCTATTGTGATGATCATCATGATCAATCAGTATGGTGGTTGTCGACCTGCCGCCCTCAACGGAAGTCTTCTGTGATTAATTTCATTCTAAGCAGTTCGCAAAGATTCTAAATTTGGAGCCATCTTGTTTTTGAGTTATCGTGTAAGGAACAGCGTGCTCAATGTTTATTTAAAAGTTTCCATCTTTTTGTCCTTGTGGTGTGTTAGGGTCGTCAAAACCATATGTATGATACATCAAATTCTTCGTTGGATAGTCCTCTGCAAGTTCTATAAGTTAAATGCACTATTTTCCCTAACCCTTAAAAATTACACAAAAAATCTCAAAAAGTGATTTTTCTCCATGCAATTTACATGGGAAACTTCAGGTCTCCATAGGCACCATTTATAATCAAAATTGTGAAAAACTAAAAAAATACGTACTTCCTTTTTTCGTATTTAGAAACAAATTGGATGGATGGAGACCTTCTATAACAAAATAATCATTTTGAATCACCCTTTACATAATTATCTAATAATAAATTGTAGCAAAAATAATTCTTCTGTCATTTAATTGACTTACATAATTATTATTATGTTGCGTCACTTATAATCTACATATAATAAACCCTTCAAACGGTACAACTTCACATGAAATCGTCCAACTCTCAAATATGTATGTACCAAAATAAAGAGTTGACTTCATTAGAATTTTCAGAGCTTATGTATTTACATACATATGTATTGTTTATGTACTTGTATATATTGTATATTAGGGAATTACAAAGTTTGTGTAGTCCTTTTTTTGGTATATTATACATCGTTTTATCCTTTTACATTTCCGCTTTTTATGAATATGGTTACAAGAAGAGAAAAAAATGGGTTCAAAAAAAGACCAGATACATATACATAGCTTCTCTGCCTATGAATAATATTTGCCTTATATTTCAGAATTTCCGTATTACAGAAAAATGTTTTAAATAACTGTGACTTATCCAAACATATTAATTTCATTCAACATAATAATTGCCATTGTGGAAATAATTTTATCGTGAATTCCGGGATTATTATATTCATGTTGGCTCTGATTTACGCCGTAATTTAACTGTGTCACGTAAATACATTTTATGTTATTCTTGCAAAGCTAATTAGCAATGAAGAAAAACTGTTCTTTGTAGGGTTGCTAAATAAGGTGTACGAACACTGAGGGAATAAAGACTGGTGTTTAACAGATTTTTTAAACTTTTAGAGATAGGCCAAAAATGATAAATTGTAATTCGTTACATTTATCTCAATTGACATGACGAGCTCTGTGGAGAAAATGCACCACTTTCTTTTTACGAAAACCTTTCAAAGGCTCGCTATTTCACTGCCATTTTTATGTAATACCATTTTTAGACTATAACAAAATTGTAATCCAACCACCCGGCCTCAGATTTTAATCAACATACAAGCGAAAAACATTCTTGTTTCACCCTAGTCGGGTTTGAACCCGGGACCTCCCGCTCCATACGCGCAACCACTCAATATACGGAGCCATTTGGTCGGTTGTCATCCCAACAAGGTCACATAACTGCATAGTGCATCTATTTACATATATACATCTGTATTTGTCTTAACCTAGATGTTTGCGAGTGTTAGGATTATTTCATTAATCAATCATGATAACTAATAACCCTGAAATAGCCATTTAAAGGCACTAGGTTATGGTCTAGCATAAAATGTCTTAAACGTTAAATACAATAAAGCATCAACGACAGCCTCAGTATCAGCGTCGTCCTCGAACCCTCAGTTTAAGAAGAAGTTTTCTATACTCAATGGTAACGTCAACGTCGTTAGCGTCATAATGATAGTACATCTGTCAAAATGTATGTATTCTTGGACTTATGACCGAAATAGGTTCCTAGACATCGATCGTAAGTCTAGTAAGTCGAGTAGGTCGTAAGTCGAGTTTTATATAAAAAAAAACAAAGAATAACAAAATTCAACTCAAGTACAATCGGAAATATAAACCATATACAAATGCGTACAGTATGCATGTACATTGCAGTTTCTATTATGAAGCCCATTTCAGGGTCGTATTAACTTTATTAGGGGCATAAGAGGTGAGGGAATCCGCCTTTACCATATCAACGAATCCACCTCCTCCTAACACTGATATTAACTGTTTTTCAAAAAAAACTATAAACACCCATCCTATCTTTGTGGTGGCTATAATATCACTTATCGTTAACTACTAACTAGAACTTAATTCACCCCTTATGCCACCGAAAAATTTAATTTGGCCCTGGAATAGGGTTGATAATATAAACTGCTATGTATGTATGTACACATTCACTACAGATATCATCAAGCAATATGTACAAAATACATGAAATCTTACGTTATTTAAAATACTGTCCATGATCGTAATATTTTTTACTGTTCATGTGAAGGTTAATAGAAATTTCCAAAAAATCCAAATCAAACATCTTTTTTAACCGTGCTATTTCGTATGAAATCGTATAAAAACAGAATTGGATTTATTTTTCTAGACCGTGTTATTTCAAAACCGTGTAAAAAGAGAATTTGATATAATTATTACTGGCGATATATTTTTTGTTTACACTTACTAGAAATATGTAAAAAAATTTATGAGATAACCTCGACTTTTTTTTTATAACGTAAACAATAAAGTACTGAAAGGAATCTTATAATTAATAATGCTGATGATTATGAATTTTAAGTAAAAAAAGCAATGATGGAAAAAAATGATAAATTATCAAAATCTATATTAACATAAATTTAGAGTAAGTTAAAGCATATTTTACTCTCTGAGAAACCTAAAGAAAAACATAAGCTCAACAACAACAACAACAAAATTATATTTTTTGTATTTCAAACACCTCCCATTTGTGTGCCTCAGTGTCTCACCGGTTATACTGCCAAAGAACAGAATGATTGATGAATCGAAATATAAAATTTCTAATTAATTGACAATGTTGATTCTGCCGGTTAAGTTAAATTGCGTAATTTACAAAATCTATTTTTAGATTTTTTTTATTACATAACATTGACTTTGTTGTTGGTGGTAAGTTATCTCTACAAAACAACTGAAATACTACAGTATATACATAGATATATATATGTATATATATTTACATAAACTCCTCAATTGTCGTGTTCTCGACGACAAAACAATTTCTCTCCCTATTATATTGACGAAATATTTGTAAGTAGAATTGTATATCACAAGTTGAGTATTGATTACCTACTTCCGATTTTTTTTTTTTTTATTTAAACAAACTGTAGAAGTGTAGGTACGCCATGTCTTAAGGTCAGACCTAGTTATTTATAAATCTATGTCCTTTTAATATACGTTTTTATTTTAATTAAAAAATGAAGTATGCAGTACTGGGTGATTCAAATTAATTGTAGGGTAACAATTTCATTGGTTAGTCATTTATTTCAATAATAAATTTCTGAATTTGTTTTATTTATTAATATGTACTTAAGTATATTATGGAGAAATGTTCATGCTTTTCGTGTTTCGTGCATATTTACATATATATTTATATGATCCTTTTTATCTATAGAAAATGAAATGTGTACAAAAATCGATTTGAAAACACCATCGGAAAGTCTCTAGACTAGCAAAGTAGATATTATATAATATAGAAAAAAAATTAATAACTTTGAATTAAATGTATGTAGATATGTGGAACCATATGTGGACGTACAGTACACCCTCTATGTTCAGTAGGTAAAGCAGGCACAGTAAATTATCCGTGAACCGTATAGTCAAATTTAGTGCCAGACTTGCCCGAAGAAGATTAGAAAGATTTGTTATTAGTATTTCAATGTATAATGTATAATTCATCCAAATTGAACGTTTTCGCTGGGTTGAATGAGGAGTAGTTTGATTAACCCTAATCCTACCAAGATACTTTATAACAAAAACCTACCAACATTGTCTTAGAGGCAGTTATGAGAAATATCTGTATTTTTACAAAGTAAAGAAGAAAATTCATATTAATTATACAATTTACATTTTATAAAATTTATTTGTATCCTAAAGGCACATGTTGGTAGGATTAGGGTTAATGTTTTAGGTATAATAATATGCTGATAGAACGAAAACCAAGCGATAAATGGATTCGGTTCACTATTTCGATTATTTTAGAAGCCAAACTGTGTTGCTTTATATATGCAATATTGTAATGTAAAATGTAAATATTCAAAGACAACATTTCTTAGATTTAACTTCTCTTCTTTGGGTGCCAGGATACGAAGGCATCGCGAGAAATGAAACCGCAGACGCTCTCGCAAGGGAAGGTGCTGCAGCCACCTTTATCGGTCTAAAACCATTCTGTCCAAAGGAACAATCAGAAAGGCATCAATGGACTGAGAAGAGAATGGGAAACCATCCCTGGTCAACAACACGTGAAGAAATTCATAAATTCGCATTCACAACAAAGAGCTGACAAGCTGCTTAGGCTTCATAAAAACAGCCTCAGAATTTACACTGAACTATTTACAGGTGACTGTCAATTGAGATATCATCTTCACAAAATTGGCAGAACACCTGACCCTTCATGCCGCTTTTGTCTCGAAGAAGACGAAACAGCGGAACACATACTCTGCTATTGTCCGGCCTCTGGCCCATCCGACAGAACAGCCCCTCTCGGGTGCTACACTACATTAACTCGCTAAGGAGGACATTTAACTATCAGTAGGGGCATCTACAATAGATCTTTTAGGTCTCAGCCCTACAGCCCTACAGCCCCCTCCCAACCTACCCTAACCTAACCTAGATTTAACTTTTCTTCATACATTTGTAAAATTTCTTAAGAGAATCCTGAAAATTTTTAAAATGTAAAAATGAGCATCAAATCAACATTATGAAATATGATTTGAACAGCCAATACGACCCTTAAAGATATTCATTTTACATGTACATACATACATAATGTACTGGTATCATTAAGAAGATAAAATGCTTCATCATGTCTTTGGAGTTTAATAACTAAACTAATTGATTAGCGAAAAGTGCCCAAGTGTGATAATTGTATACTTACATGAAGAAGATATTTTAATTAAGGTAGATACACTGTTGTTCTTATACGAAAATTAAGAGTATTCTCAAGAACAAAATAAACGATGAGATTTTAAACTCAACAAGAAAGAACTTTACAGATACGTGATTTTAATTAATATTCCGGAAGTATAATCTGAAACGATGGCACTAATCTCAAAATACATTTTTTTATATTAAGCTCATTCCAAAGTATTTATAGATAATTTTCTCTAGAGAAGATCTTCTATACAAAAATCAAATCAAATTTTAATTTTACAGTTTTAAATATTCCCTTCACACTAACCCTTTATTAAAACAGATTAATGAAAACATTAGCGCAAAAACACGTCCCACATATCGCTTAACCACTAAAAACATCATGAAGATACAACCCAAAGTCATGAATAAATCATTATAAACTTATTACCGCTCCGAAGAGATAATATGAGAATCGATTTTCACTATAAGGCCCTCTATAATAACTTCTCACTATATTAATGTTTTACATACACTTGTTTATTATTAAGTGTATATTCATACATAAATATATGTACATATGTATCATACATAAACATACTTAAGTTTATCTTTTTTCTATTTAATGAGAAAATCAATTACGATCAAGTTAAGAGGATAATTTTAACAAAATACTATAGAAAAGCAATATAGACACACAAAAAAAAACAGCCTCATTTAATGTGAAAGCCAACGTAGCCGTTTCTCCTCTATATTTATAAGACGATACGCCAAGTGTTTATGTTTTAGTTCAGTAATTGTGTGTCTATGAGCAAATTATTTCTGGTAATTACGAAAACATAAAATAAATAGAAATTACATAGTTAGAGCTACAATAATTTGCGAAACAATTTTGGGAAAAATAAGGAAATGAATATAAACAACATCGGCTGTATCATGAAAAATGTTAGCACATGTGCTTAAAGCCTAACATCACCAACATGAATTTGCCTAACAACGGTTTGGTATTCTAATAATTTAAGATGGTGGTGCCATAAATAATTTGGTATTTCGGATTTTATTAGTGGAATGTGAAATTGATTATTTATTTATAATTATCCTGCATTCTTTCGAATGTTTCTTTAGTATTTTACATACTTAAAAAAATCAATTAAAAAAGGTTAGCGAGAAAACGACGAAGTTTTCACAATACTGAGAGTGGGGTTAATTAATTTTGTAAGAGAAAGGGTATTTTCGTATGAGAACCGTCTACAAAATGAAAATTTGTATAATGTATAATAATTTTTTTTAATTTCATATAAAAATTGTGAGAAAATTGCCATTTTATTGTAATTTAGTATGATCTATAAGGGTTAACAATTGGCTATAATCTGTTTCGCCTTCATTTATAATTTTTTTGAAATTTTTGTTATTTAGTATCACAACAAATTTGTATAGGGGGGGGGGTGGTGTCGAACATTTTGAACATGAAATGGTTAATCACGAATTTTCAAAAAGCTACTCAGAATTTAATTATAACTACTTTTTTTTAGAAATGTTAATCCTTTAAGGTCCAAATGGTGCCTTAAAGAGTTAACTTTTAAAAATATATTAATCCACTAAAGACAAAGAATATCTCCCTGAACAAATTTAGTTGTATATTAATTTTTTTTGGTCAACCCTTTCATGTTCGAAATATAGGGACCTTAAAGGGTTAACTTTTTCCAAAAATTGTATTTAGATAGAAATTTAAAATAATATAAAAACACAAAGTTTCAAAACCAAATCTTTAGTATTAATAAAGTTCAAAATTGTGTCACTTTTTATAAAGCCGCCAAAAAAACGGTCAAGATGTTCGATAAACGCCCAATTCCATTTTCTTTTATCAAAATGACGTAAGTTTTTTTCTATCAAAATGACGTAAGTTTTTTTTTATATATAATCTATATAAAACGATGATGATATCAATAATTCTCACGAGCCGCCACTGATGTAACCAAAGCAAAAAACTATACTCGTAGGTAGGTTTGTTATATATGTACATAAATTATATCTTTATCAAAAAATGTTACTTTCAAAACTTATTCTTAACCCCAAAAGTATCATATGATAGTTTTTATAGTTTGATTCTATAAAACTTTGTTTCAGAAAATCTATAGTGTTCGTCGTTTATAGACGAGCAAAACTTTTTCTGTCAATACAGCAAAAAAGAATTTTTACTTGAAGTACACAACAGAGAATTACAGAAAATGTACTTTGTATACTTTAAAAAGAAAATGTTTCGATTTGGAACATCTAAAAAATTATGGAATTTTAAAATAGATATGTATTTGTATCTATCAATTTAAATAAAATGATTGATATATAGGAAACTATAGTTTCAAAGAGTACATAATTATGGGAGTAAAAAAAAATTGTACTACGTCTCCCATAAAAGTAGGAACTAATATACTAGTTCGATAAATTAAATTTAGTTTAGTGGCTTTCAAGACTTTCGGCTTATATTTTTGCTATTTTCCCTTCTAGAATCGATTTTATATAACTTTCAATCAAACTTTTGAATTTTGGTTTATTTTTTATCTAGAACAGTGATGGTTAACCTTTTAATCTCGACGATTTTTTTTTCTTAAAAAATCGTGAAAAATAAGTTCTAAAGTCTGGTGAACACGAACGTGTCAGGTGCAAGTTTCGGCAATCTTCTTCTCCAACTTTCTTTTTCTAGACTTAGAGCCTGTTTATTCTAACTTTTAAGCTAAGTTTGTTGGCGTGGATTCTTCATTATTTTTGGAGGCGGATGTTCTCCAACATTTACCACGTTTAATTTAGAGTTGAAAGATCGAGTTAGAATCGAATTGAAACAAGGTTGAAATTCAACTCGCGTTAATTGCCACGTTTACATGCAGAGTTGAAAGATCGAGTTGAAACACCATTTCAACTCAACCCAGTAAGAAGAGTAGAGTTGAGTCGAGGAGTCGAGTCAACCCTGTTTCGACTCGACTCGCGTTTATATGATAATTCAATCCGGGTTGAACCAAGGTTAAACTCTGCATGCAAATGTGGTAATTCAAACTACCTTTTTTGCAGAGGTTCTGGCTTTCTGTTTCCCGTTGGCTTATTTTTCCCCATCGACCCGAATCCATTATGTTAAGATGGTCCCTCCATTCCCGTTGTCTTGAACTAGTCCTAGAACTACGTCTTGTACTTGTCAAACTTGCGCCTGATGTCGGTACTACGTTTTCTTTATCTCTGAGTGTGATAATTAATAGGCAATAATATGACTACATTTATTTTATTCTGTATACTCCAATGCAGTGAGCCACCCTAGTATTAAGCTTAAAGCTCTCTCTCTCTCTCTCCCTC
This sequence comes from Platyura marginata, assembly GCA_026745375.1. Classification (NCBI taxonomy): domain Eukaryota; kingdom Metazoa; phylum Arthropoda; class Insecta; order Diptera; family Keroplatidae; genus Platyura; species Platyura marginata. The sequence continues at coordinate 14,024 of JANSTT010001319.1, forward strand.
TCTCTTTATTGTTATTAGTATTATTGATCATCATGTAGTTAGTTATATTTTAATATTATATCAAATTCGGCTAATCATACAGCCGCTCATAGCACAAGTTGAAATCTTATAAAATATTATATTGTAAAAATGCGAACCACCCTTCATCCGATATATTGACTAACTTTAAATTTAAATAACTTTAAAACCGCGTGAGGTTATAAAATTATTAATTACGGGCAATGGAGATTTTCACTCATTTTTTTAGTTTCAGTCATTTTTATTACTCATGTCATTTTACTGCCTCGCTAACGTTTGAGGTACTGTCTTCAAAACTGTCTAGAAAGTACTGTCTTAACGAAGTCAGTAACTAGCATAAAAAGGAAACTAGGTGTTTACACGTGACAATTTCACTAGGACAATTGTCAACCTACCGTCCTCTCTTCGTTTTACTATGCGATGTTAGGAAAAATTCTAATTCATTGACGATAGTTCCATCTGTACTTTCTTTAGTCGTAATAATTATTTTTATAAATTAATTAATTTTGGTGTTGTTAGAAATCTTCAGAAAGAAAATCTTAAATAATAAGAGAATATCTTATCATCAGAATAAGAGAATATCTTATCATCATCATCAGAATCAGAATAATTTTTCATTTTTTAAATATACATATTTAATTTAACAGCTACTTAATTGAAGCTAAATGCAGAGAAATAACTGTCTTTGTATTGCCAAAGTGTATTATGGTAAATATCAACTTATTCCATTCCCTTACGCTGATTTAATATTAAACTACTTATAAAATGGACATAACACACTTTCTAGCCATTTTCAATCAGTGTCTTTGATATAAAAACATTGCACAACACTTTATTTGAACCACAAGAGAGCTCTATTTCAGTATCTTATATTTAGTAATCCGAATTAAAAAATAATGAAAATTAAACCAATAAAAACTTTCAAAAATATTGATTCCATTTTTACACTATTTTGTTCCGTTCGTAATTCTAACGTGACCTCATCTATAGTTCCAAACTATTGACACCTTACATTTTTAAGGTTCTGCAATATGGATGGACACTGAGAAAATTTCTGATGTTAAAACTCATTACAAATTAAATAAACTTCTATTTAAAAGAAATCCTATTACTACTATAATTATAATTGATTGATGAAGCCACATTGGAGCAGGGCCGGTTCTCCCATATGTGCATACCACACACGGGCGGCCAAAATAAGGGTGCGCCCAGAATCTATTCACTGTTTTTATTCTATCGATTATGTAATACTTTTGTATTGGATTACTGAAAACTTTAATTATATTTCTTAAGTTTTGTAATTTTATTAATTTATCCTACCTATTTTGTTTTTAAAGAGTTCGGTACTTCAGTTATTGTTATATTGAGGCATAATTATATTTCACTCTCGATTACAAATTTTAAAGTATTTTTAAGATATGTATTTAAAATTTGTGCTGAACCGCGCGCGCGTCCTCTACCATATTCACAAGTGTTTTTTGTTTTAAAACAAAAAATTTATTTTCGTATTAAATTTATGAATTTTATTTTTTAATTTTATTTACTGGATAAGGACGACCAAATAATAATTGCACACAAGCGGCCAAATTTCTAAAACTGACCTTGCATTGAAGTGCTCTTTTACACATTATTTCTTTTCAACCAATTTAACCAAACACTTTAACTGGTAATAGTTAGATAGTTTTTGTTAAACTAACAAAGTTATCTCAGCATTGTGCAATAAATAACAATAAGGAAAGTACACTTATTGTTATTTATTGCAGTCGTGAAATGCTGATGTTCTTAATATTATAGTAATTTAATATAATCAATTAATTTTACTTTGTTTATACAAGGTGTTCCAGCATTTGAGGGAAAAAAATTTGGTTAATTATGGAAAATTTTGAGAAATTGAACTTTTTCTTCCAGATTTCGTAATTTTTTTTCCATTTTTAAAGTTTACCGTAATTTTTTTCAATTGAGTGGTTGCCTTTGGAGCGGTAGGTCCCGGGTTCAAGTCCAACTTGGAGGTAAAACATAAAAATGTTTTTCTCTGGTATGTTAATTTGAATCTGAGGCCGGGTGATTGGATTGCACTGATATGGCATTGTCTCAAAAAATAGCATTACTTAAATGGCGGTGAAATAGCGAGAATTTGTAAGTTTTCCGTAAAAAGAACACTTTAAGTGCTACATTTTTCCACAAAAAAAGAGATCATCAAATCAATTGGGATAAATATAGCTGGAGTACTATACAATAAATATAAGTAAAGGCCGCAGTGTAGGTGATTCATAAAAAATCACACAGTAAACGTGGAATAGCTATGGATTCGAAAAAAGTGATCTCTGTTGGGTCTAATAAGCACCACAACTCTAATCTAACCTAACCTAGTTATGTTATTCTGATGAAAGAAAATGGAAAAAATTGAGCTTTCACCAAACATCTTGACCGTTTTTTGGCGGTTTTTTCAAAAGAGACACAATTTTGAACTTTCTTAACACTAAAGATATCATTTTGAAACTTGGCATTTTGATATTATTTTAAATTTCCAGCATTTTTTGCTAAATAAAATTTTGTTTTTTGAAATTTTTTGATTTTTTTTAAAGAAACGGTCCAAAAACTTGCATTTATAAGAACTTAAGCGGGCTCTGTTTGGCATTTGTGTTATAAAAGTTTTGCGCTTTAGGGTTAAAAAAACATATTGAAAATCTAGTAATAGCGAAATAAAAGATTGGACGATGTAGAAGTTGTTTCTATTGAAAACTCAATATTAGCTTAAGCCACTACTACTTTTGGCCACAGAAATATAAATCAAGATTAACCCATCAGTATTATATTGATCTGCCTACTTAACTTTTTGTTTTTATCATAAATTTATTAATATAATAATTTAGAAGGATTCTTGTTCATTAATATTCTAAAATCTTCAATTATTAGGTACATTATGAGTGTAAACCTAATCTTAATTTCTATCCATTATATGTACTTACATACCTATACAGTAAAATATTTATATATGAATATATGTACTTGTGAAAAACCAGCTACTCCAAATCAAAGCTATTAAATATTTTAAAAGGAAAGCATTAAAAAAAATGGTTTTGAATATTATCTACATAAGAAAAAGGAGATGGGAATTTAAATTAAATTCATCTAATTCTATTTTACTGATATTATCAGTATATAAGGAGGTATACATATAAAAAATACTTGAACATATTATACATACATACATATGTAAGTATGTACGATGTAGTCAAGCCAGTAATCATTTTCAGGCAATACGATAAGTAGGCATAAATAGAAGTACTATAGGGTAAAGGATACACAGTAGATAGTTGGCTTCTTCAGACACATTTTATCATTAATATTAAATAGAATTAATTACACCAAGACAAGGATTTGCGTCGTTAATTGGTTCCACAGAAAGGCGACGGAAATCGAAACGACGCAAATCAAAATAATCTATTACATAGTATTTCTATAGGACTTCTTTTAATGGGTTTCACCAAAATCATCATATAATAGATGTGAGTATGTGAGGGAATATTATAGCCTAGAATCAGTGTTGTTAGGAGGATATTATTTATTATCTAAATTTTAAATGATATCTCTCTGTGTGCCTATACATGTTAGGATATTTTAGCGTAGGGAGACACTATTTCTTCGTTGAATCTATTTTCTTTTATTTTTTTATACTATAAACCGCGATTTTATACAAAAAAGTTGAAAAAATTGCAGACGCAAATCGAGGTCTTAGTGTATTGATATTATTTTTATAGCAGTATCAGCGCAGTATCAAGGAATATTATAACTTTGGTGTGGAGTTTGCAACGTCCCTTAACATTTCTCGTAGAAAAAATATTAAGTCGACATATGGAGGGCAAGGTAGGGCAAGACGGGGTTGAGGGGAAGATAATATACCATAATATCTCGCCACCCGAACGAGCCAATCGGTAAAGCTTATGCTCGTTCGGTAGCTGGCTCGTATCACTTTCAATCACGAGCCAGACGTCAAAAACAGACTTTGAGTTTTAACATTAGAACAAATAATTTGATTTTGTGCTATTTACTATCTGAGTATTGAGTTTTTAATCGTGTGACAAATGTAAAAAATGTCCTGTAAATATTCAAAAATATATATTTGTAACGCACATATTTAATTCTAGTTTTTAGTTTTTCTCGGAAAATTTGGGGCAAGATGGGGTTTAACTAATAAGTATCCCATCTTGCCTCACATAGTTTCATTTTAGATCATTTCACTATTTTTTTATAGTAGAACTTAAAAATTAAATTTTCTTTTATATAGAAACGAACATAGACAACAAGATCAGTTCTGTACCAATCAAAAAAACTGAAAAAAAAACTTACCAAAGAAATTTAATAAAATAATAAAAAAATGTGAATTTAAAAAAACAGGTTTTTTTTATCCTCAAACCTTAACTACCCCATCTTTCCCCTCCTCCCCCTACCTAATTTTTTATATGGCGTAATAATTTTTTTATAATTTTTAGATTTTTTTATCATATATTCGGATTATAGAAAAATGATATCATTATAGAGAATAAAAATACTTAACACATTAATTTAGCACTAAATTCGACCCACTCGGCCCAAAGCTAAAATTCCGCACGAAAGAAAAACACTTAATATTTTACTCCCAGACAGAGATCCAACTCGGGACCTCCCGTTCTAAAGGCATTACCTCTGTCAGTGCGCCATTTGATCGGTACTTTTTCGGTAATTGATGAATTAAAAATGAGTATACCAACTTACTGTGGTACTCACTATATCATTTATGCGTGAGCATTGTTCGCCTCTACAATACAATTTGTAATTTCTGCAGCTTTATCTTTCAGAAATAATGTCTGTTTTCAATTAGTGTAGACTTTAATATTAATATGAAAAATTGTCAAATATTTTAATCAACAAAATATCGATAATTTAAAATTATTAATTGACCGAAAACCGTAGAAAAAACAAATATAAATCTTCAATTTTATTGCCATTCAATTTAACTGTACTTATGAAATCAAACCTTAAGAATAGGATCTTATATATCTATATTTGTATAGCTTTAAGAATATATAAATTTTAAATTAATATTTAATATCTTAATACCCTTATTTGGGTGCTTTGGAAATCCAAATATTATTTATAGATTCATGATAAATAAAAAATCGTTGGTTCGGAATTTTATTATTCAATTTACTATATTGCAGAGATTTTTTTTTTAATAATTTTAAAATATAAAAAAAAATCATTCCTTTTAACTTAATATTGGTATACAATACATACACATACACATCCCACACAAATTAAACCAAACAGTTTATTTAATCGCTGAGATTATGTTGATAAATCGTCTCGATTAAGTTAAGTACAATCAAGCGCGTCATTTTGTAAATTCATTGGATTATGTTACATTTTGTTTCACTTACTTTAACATTGTATTGCCTTAAAATGTGATAAGGGTGATAATACCATTTAAAAATATTAAATTGAATAAATAAATGAAGATATAATCGTTTAGGCATTAAGGGGGATAATGTATCGAGAGATTTACTCTTATTACGTACGTAGGTACCACAAAAGTGTATTAAGATGATTTTAATCATGGTTTTTGGAATTTTCAACATCGCTGAATGTCATATACGTTAATACGTATAATATATTTAGTAAATATGTATTAACTCTTGTGTGGACACTTGGCTCACCGGTGAGCTTTCATGTGTTTGGCCTAGGAGCCACATCTTTAAAGTTATCAGATTGGGTGTCGGTGACATCTTCTAAATATAAGTTTTGAGTGTTTTTGCCAAATCTAACATTTTTAGAGATATTAGAAATACCAGTAAATAGGCCGTGCATTACTTTACCTCTTTGTCGGACACTTGGCTCACCGGTGAGTCACCATCTCCTCCATTCACCCTGCATGGAGAACTCAACCCCTGCGACACATGTTTTTGTCAAGAAAACTTCTACCACGACCCCTTGAGCGTGTCTTTTGTTGCATGTCGTTTGCACAGTTTGTTAACAGACGTGCGATAGAAATGACTGCGAGTTTGAATTTACCTAAAAATGACTTATTCGTCAATATGCAAAGTAAGTACCGTTTTGAGGTGTTACTGTTAGTGATTTTGGTGATAAAAAATGTAGTACAAATATATTTTTGGTTATCGTTTTTCACGCGCAGAACAAGTTTTTCACCTATTTACTTGAAAATGCATCCCAAAAATTGAGTCCCCCATACAAAATGCATGGAAGGAACTCAAGCTCACCGGTGAGCCAAGTGTCCGAGGTATACATATGCTGTCCACACAAGGGTTAAGAAGAACCTAACTTTTTTTTTTATTAATTGGTTGCAAAAACTTCTTATAAGAACTTAGATAATAGATATGTATGTATGTATGTTACACGTATAATACTGTGTATGTGTGTATAATGCACATGTTTAATTAGGGTGACAAGATTTTGGTAGGACCTAAAGAGAACTCTCTGCAAGAAAAAAAAAAGGTTACGTAGAGTGCCGTAACCATGGTGACAAATCTATTTATCTATTGTTATTTATTATTCTGGCTCATTAGTTTTACATGAATCACTATCAGGCATTCTTTTCGATGAGGATGATAAGTATAATTATAGACTTAAAAATGAAATTAAAGGAAAATCCAGTATTTTTTTTGGAAGAAAGTAGCGAAAAAAGTGTATTTTTGGATCGATTATCGCAAAATTTAAGGATGGTTGCGAGAATAAATGTGTGATTGCTCCCCATTTTAATTATTGTGCGACGTTACTATTTTTAAACAACAACGAAATGTTTGATAAAATGCACTAGAATAAATGCACTAGAATGGATGAATGTGAAACAGAAAGTGTACTTAAGAACGTTGAAGTTGTAATTAAAATTAAACACCAACTGATGCCTGAATATTTGTGTGAACTAGTGAAGAGGATGAATAGTGATTGTCGTATGTATCCAGTGAGAAGCCAGGAAGACTTTAGACTTCTATTGTATAAAAAATCGTGTTCGAAAAATTCTTTCTTGTATAAAGGACTAAAAACATTTAATGAATTGCCTGTAGAAATTAAGCATGAAAAAAATTAAAGTGTGATTAATAATAAGTTGAAAAAATATGTGAAAATTAGCTTTTGAACTTTAAAGTCTTAAATTGTGAATATGAATGAATGTAAGGATTGAAACGAATGTATTGTACTAATAGCTAAAGCTAAATAAATGTTTATTATTATTATTAGTGATCATCATAGCTAACCATTGACGATTCTTCCTGAAGAACCAGTTCAAGTCAAAATCTTCTTCCTTTTTTTGAAGCACCAGATTTTCGGAATTGTTTTGAAATCTATTATATTTCACCAATCAATGATCTGAAGATGAGATGTCACAAAGTTAATCAGGACCTAACACGTATATGGAATTGGTTTATACGCAACGGACTTGGATTAAATGTAAAAAAAAACCCAAGGAATCGTACAATACTCTTACTTTGGTCACTCCAATCTAGTTTGCAGTAGGGTTTCTGGTTGAATGAAGTCCCTGAGAGTATTAAGTTTCTTTAATCCTAAAACCATTAAGTTAAAGTTGGCAAAAATCTTAATCATGCCTCATTTTAATTACTGTGACATTCTCTTTGCCATTACAGATGCATCATCCTCTAGGAGGTTGCAGGTTGCTTTTAACAAGGTACAAGGTTTTTAAATAATCTTTCTGTCTATTCTGGGGTATCGGATTACCATAAGTCTATTCTCGGTTGTAGCTATGCAGAGTTTCGGAATTATAAACTTGCTATGTTCATTAAAAGTTTAATTGTTAATAAATATCCGGGTTATCTCTTCTCTCTTTTAAATTTTTCCCGCTCCTCTCATACAAATAACTTAATAACGCAACAAAATTCTTCATTGCATTTGAGTAGGTCCACCATTGCGCATCCAACTAGAGTGTGGAACTCGCTTCCACTAGATGTGAAGCAGACTGACTCCATCCGGGGGTTCAGGGGGATGTTTTGGATATTTCAGTTTCAGTGGACTTTAGTGGCCCTCTCTTAGCATCGAAACCAGTATTCTTATCCCTTTATCATCTTCATTAGTCCTCTATCTCCTCCTCTAAAATCTAAAATCCAAAACCTTAATTCCAAAATCTTAAATACAATCAATGTAGGTTAAAGTTCTAAAATCATAACTGCATCTCATTGATACATTCTTCAACAAATTCCTATGATTAAACATAACTGTCGTCTAATCTTATGATTAATGCCTTAAATATGTAAAACATGGCCTTTGGCCATAAATATGTATTATAATTTAATAATAAATAAATTGAAATTTAAACTAAGCTCTGGTGTTTCTTGTTTCGTAGCTATGATGAGATTAGATCCAAATAGTGTACCCATGGTATACTACGGTGTTTGGCACATTTTAAATAATAATAATAGTGTAGAAAATAATTAGTAACACATAAATTTCGCAAATTCAATTAATATGTAACAATCACTTTACAACAGTATTTACAGTATGGCACCTGGATTATGATTTTTTTATATATGGTGGTAGCCAACGTATTAATATCATTTTTGTCATATTTATTTTTTCACTATTCCGAATATATTTCGACTAATAAGTTAGTGTAGAAGGAGGGAGGGCGCCCCAAAAAGCGTCCAAAAATCCCTAGACCTCCGATGGGTCTATTAGATATCCCTATATAAGTATATTTAATAATTTATAATAATTAGTTTATATTTTATCAAAATAAGGTAAACACAATATAACTTCATCTCTTCTATACCTTATTCGATTTGCTCCAATAAAACAATAAAAATCTAACTCCGTTAAAATTTAACCGCAATCTTGTTAACGGACGAACATACATTTCAACTTAAAATTTCTACCGATGGTGCTAAATTTTGTTTTCCTACTGTGAACATTAGGGACGTTTACGAACTCTGTATTAAAGTTATAATACCCCTTAATGCTAAGCTCATTCGTGTATAAACATTAGTTCAACAATAAAATTAGTTTGTTTAACTAAAATTAATAATATTTCATAATTCCACAAAAGTTATTTAGTTAATGTTTTATAGCATTTTCATAATTATTTTAATTTATTGAGAGCTTATACAATAATAGAGCTTAAATGTACCAAATGTGAATTACAGCAAAACCATTAGAGAACGAAAACCCTCTACTATGTACATACATGGTTCTTTATGATTTTTTTAATTTAATTAATAGATTTATTTAACAAGTTTGTAAACATATTTTTGTTTTATAATTTATTTTCTTGATTATGATTCTCCATTACTTAACATTAATGTCCAAGTAAACGTTTTTATTACATTAAAAAAAAAGTACCGTAGAGTGCCGATTATAATACACTATATAAAAATTCTACTTTTAAACCTTGATATACAAATCCATTTGGGGAGGTATTAGGTATACTATTCGGCACTTTACAGTACCTAATATATATGGAGAAAATGAGGCTCTTGTCGTTTTATAGTTTGTTAGAGTAGTATAATCTAAGCAAAATCTTTGTATTTAACAGTGATATTCTTTATTTTTATCTTTTTTCTCAAAATTTCTCATCGATGGCAATGATAAGATTAGATCCAAATAGTATATGGCATATTTTACCTTATAGTATACCAGTAGTACACTATTATGGGAGGTAATCTATTCGGGGCTCTACGGTACCTACAAAAGAATATGTAAAAAAGAGCTTATCTTATGTACATATATACCTATGTTTATATATCTGATAATGTATGAAGTGCTACTCTAAAAAAAAATATCATTATTTTTATTTTGATATTATCATTTGTAATACTCTTTCTGCTAAAAAAAAAAATATGTAAGCACTTATTGACACAAATTATTAACAAAATTGTGAATTTCAAATTCTAAAAGTGTGCGCTACACTTCACAAATCAATTTAATCTTTTTTCCAAATTTTCTTTATGCGATTTACACGACAAGTATTCCTATAATTCACTCGCCCTTTTATATTCAAATAAACATACATTTCCGCTAGTAAAATATCACTAAAAAAGCTGTTTTCAATATATCTAATCTACACCTACACACCGATTTCACAAGAAATTTGTCGAAAGCTTTTATATCTTTATTTAAAAAAAAACCAAAATATGCCATGTAGGTAATACTCTGTATTTCTTACAGCATATTCAAATACCTAGGTACTTCTAAAATATTTGAAGGTTACAATCAATAAACATTTTCTTCTATGTCAAATTGTGATATTTTTAACTTTACATATTTTTGTAGTTATAGATTTATGTATATTAAGTATGTATTTTTTAATAATTTTGTCTATAAGGTAATATTTAGTACAGTGGTTCCAAAAGTGTGTTCCGTAACGTAACAATCTTGGCGACCAAATTTTATATTATTCATAAAAAAATATGAATTATGTTTAATATGTTCACATTTTGCTCCCTCAGTGTCTCAAGCTTTCACTCCACGATACTCCACGATACTCCACAAATTACAATCCGACCATACTATAATTGCTTAACATATTTTTCAAGTGAAGGCATATATTTCCATCTCGTTTTCTCGTTTTTATTTAAGTTTTAAATAATAACCCACCAAATAGTAACACAGAAGAGCAATAAAAAAAAATGGAAAAGTCATAGAACAAGTGGACAAGTGGATGTTACATCGTCAGAATTGAGCTGGGATCCGGACAAATACGAGGAAATCGTCCAGGCCATAGACGAAAGGAGACGAAAAACTGTAGAAAGACTAATTCGGGGAGGTGGAGGAACTAAAAACGTTTATTACTAGCATACCACAATTTATACCTACATTCGAGGCCAGACCGAAAGACGAACGAATGGAACCAAAAATAAAACGAACCAAACCGAATATGCCAAACCTAAACAGACGAACAAAACAATCTAAACCGAATACATCAAAGCCAATACCGACACATATTACAACGACAATGACAGCAGTAGCCGCAGTAGCGCAAGGGAAATTCGACCCTTTTCCGAATCTTTCGGTAAGCTGGACTGAAAAACCCACCAAATTTTGTGTAACATAAGAGACTCGTACGTTAAACGAGAAAAAACAAAACTTTATTTATTAATTTGCTTAATTTATACACGGAGTTAATGCTGGGTCGATTGATCGGATACCTGTAAAACCACTGGCTCGGTTAGGTTGGGTTTGCCTGTAAAAAACACTGAGCTGATTTGCCTATAAAATTAACCTTATGAAAATAAAATTATTCACCTAACACCAAACAACCGTCCATATGCAAGATCCAGGCGCCTCTACTAAATCTTTATTGACGTATTTATTAGTTCAAGCAATTGATTCATTTAGAAAAAGAAACCCGTAGGTGCATTTTCAAACATGTGGAAACATAATTAAATTTAGAAATGTGGTTTTTTGTTCCATATAAAAATAGATTTTTGTTTAATTAATTAGCAAAACAAATTAACATAATTATAAACAAAGAACAATTAAATTTACTTTGGCCCAAAAATTTACCGAAATGTTTTTTTTTTGTTATTACAAACATTTGAGATTGAGAGCGTTCAAATCAGTCTTCTTAGTACCGACAGCGGTAGAATTTCACATCGTTGTCCGGTTCGTTCAGTGTCTAGATCAGTGATCGATCACCCATCACCGTTGGTGCAAAAAATTCTACAACCATTACTTTACTATTTTTTAGGATCGTTGTTGCTTATTGTGAACGCGCTCATAGTAATCTATCTGTAGGCTGTAGGTGAGGTAAAGTTTTTTTTATTTATGTTTTTTTTTATGTGCGCACATTCTTAGTGTATATTGTGGTGGAAGTGAGTCTACATTGTTGTTAAATGAATTTTCGGCAATTATTTGGATGGGTATGAATGGTAAATTAATTTCAAGATAATGGGAATTTGTCTACTTTAGAAATCCACTCAATGAGACTTCATGCGCAAAAGAATGATTTTATTTTTAGTACATAAATATATTATAAATTGAAGGTATTCCAAGTGAATTACTATAGCCAATTTATCTTCAAGACAAAGCAGTTATATATGACTAAATTATGCTGTACATAAAGGCGTATGTGGGAATTTATGCGGGAATCGAACGAATAATATGAATTTGGTTAGACCCTATATATCAAATCCCCAAAGGTTTAATACCGAAAGAGATAATAGTATGTATATTTTAATAACCGCATAAACTCGTAATTTTTCGGAATTAGATATAATAAAATAGACGTCAGTACAGTACGCTGTTCAGTGTTTATTCTACATTAGATAAAACTGTTTTTTTTTGGTAGATAGACATTTTGAAATACGAGGACCAATGTATTATGTATTCTAACAATTTTAGTGTGACGAGTAAGCGTATGACACACAGTAAATATATTGCCACAGTCATTACATTTGATGTATTTGACATTATTTTGAGGACTCTCTGAAAATAATTTACAAGTACGTAATTAATTATATACAATGATTAAATTTTGTTAATTGCTTTGTCTATTTAGTATGTTTTAGTTATTTTTACATTAAATGCTTATTTCTGTGTTTCGTGGGCAGTTGGTATACACATAGGTCGTCTGGGATCAGATCACTGAACGGTTTAGGTTAATTATTACGCACATAAAATTGTATATGTACCTACAGAATATAATTATAGTCATCTACATCTATATAGAAAAATAACATTAGAGTCATTGGAATAAATAGTAGGTATAGTAACCTAACACAAACAGGTAAATACCGAAGTTGAAAAGAAAACTTAAATTGGTCTCGCGATAGATTTAAAAACGTTATAATAACCACAATTTCAACCAGAATAATTTAATTTCTATGAATTAAACCCAATAAAACTTTCAGTTAATTTTAAGTTTAAATAAATTTTACATCGTTAACCTTACATGTTGCATTATAAACTATTTTGATACCATAAATACACTTTTTTGCAAAGAAACGTTGTAAAAACCAGAGTATGTAAAATAATCTCTCTTTAAACATTAAAAAAACTGCAAACATACGTTATAAAAAGGTTGAAGCTGAAATTCTTCCTAAATGCGGTTAATATATCGGTATTTTGCTTCCATGTAATGTCCTTTGGCTCTAAAGCACATCACATATTTGCAAAATCAATTTATAATAAAAAAACAGCACTTATTTTGAAGCTTTACTTTATTAAGCCTTAAAATAATTTGAAGGGATTAGGATATAGGAACACGTGTATATAATTTGTTGGTACCTTTGTGTTACTTTTTTGTCCTTTTATCCTTTTCGTCTTCTTCTTTAGATATTTGTTGTGTTCTTTAACCATACGTTTCTTCCTAAGTTAATAGCGTGGGTTCCTAAATCCACGTTTAATTCCTCTGCTCTTCCTTCAGTATTTTTAATTGTTTGTCACTTTTATATATTCTATTTTTATTTATCCAGACTTTTTATATTTATGTAAGTCTTTTCGCTTTAAAGGCTAGTGAAAGTCTCTCTATAACTTTTTTAGTTATTAGCTTCATCACTTGCAAAACTGCAACACTTTTACAAAACGAAATTACAGGAATGTACTTAGACAGGACAGGATAGATAGAGGAACTTTTAAATAATTACAAATAAACTTAAATTAATAACATCAATATATGTACAACATGGAACGAACCAAAGGGGTAGTTACATCCACAGTGTATAAAAAATATAAAGTTTTTTCGAAAAATTATGTATTCTTCACGTTTTGGACATTTCTAATTGTAAAACTGCAATAAAAATTAGTATAGTAAGTAAGTATCCCTCGTTCGCTCGTTCTGTTGTAAACACGAAACTTTCGAACGCGTTGAGCTAGCGACTAGCGAAATTTTGGCAGTGGCGTTTTTTGTAAACAAGCTGCTTATTATTGCAAATGGGAAAAATTGTCCAAGGACCCCATCCCATACAAATTTTGTGAAAAACACGTGGTTTTTATTGTTTAGTTTTTTTCGATTTTTCACACGATAAAATGACATAAACAAAAAGCTTTTTTTTTTGTTTCTCATAAATTGTAGTGATTGTTTTTGACCCAACCTTAACCCTTATAGGACCCCCATACAAAATGTGTATATTTATCTATATTTACATAATACGTTGCAGTATATGGTAACACATATATTAGAGCAAGTACATCTATTTTAAGGGTGAGCAAAGGTGAAGAAAGACAAGTCAGGGAAAAGTAAGGAATGTGGGGGGTAAGGTAATGAAGCGTGTGAAATGGTGGGGAATGTTTGGTGAGAAAGGGTGCGAAAAGGTAAAGGAAAAATAGTTTAGAGTGGAAGCCGCGTAGCTTTTATTTAGCAGCCTTTTTATTATTAGCTATAATTACGTTTTTAAATTTTACAAAAATTGTTTTTATAGCGTAGCAAGAAAAACTTAAGTTTAATAAAAAGTGTCCAAACTAGCTATGTCCAACACGCGGCCCGCGGGATACATGCGGTCTAATTGAAGATTTTCTGCGGCCCTTCTTAAGTCTGTAGCTATAAATAAATTATAAATACAAAATACATTAAATATACTCATTTTGTATAAATTATTGCATAATTGCATTTTCTTACTGATCAAATCCGTTAATAGATTTAAATATTTCATATTTAAAATAAAAACAATCTCCTTTTTACGTGCCCAAATTTTAATAATTTAATTACAAATAAAAAATAAATTCGAAAAACTACGTTTTCATCATCAGATTATTTTCGACGACTCGTTTGAATCTGAAACAACTGGCAATGTGTATATTACAACTGCATTTGAAACTACCTATCTCTGCGAATCTTTTTTTTTCGAAACTGAAAATTGTTAAATCGAAGAATCGCAGATAGACAGATGAAAACAATTGCGTTGTGCGTAAACTAAATTACCAGTTGATATTAAAAAATTACCAAATAATATAAAAAAACAAATTTCACATTAAAATGTAAATAATTAAAGGAAATAAAGTGATTAATTTTCCCTGTTTATATGTATATGTGCGGTCCACAATAGACCAGTAAATTTTTTTTTGGCCCAGTAAGCGATTACAGTTGGACATCGCTGGTCCAAACACAGTTGTAGCAAAGTTGGTGTAACGTTATTAAAACTCTTTTTACTTCTTGCTATTTTTAACTAGATTTGTACAACCATTTATTACCAATTTTTAACTACAAATTGCTGAATGGGAAGACTATAGATAACATTGAATTAAATTTATAATCATAGTATAATTAAAAAGACTTGGTTTAAATAACTCTAATGTCTCTAATGCTAAGCAGACAAAATCCCCGACAATTTGTTATAAGTCGAATAAAATCCCCCCGGAAAAAATTTGCAGTAATAATCTGTTAAATTTAATACACCCTTCTTTATACATAATTCAGTTTAAGTTTAGAAATACATTCAATCCATAAAAAAAGTTTCTTTGTTTTTATTTATTAAAGATTTTAGCTCAACACGTTTTTGAGTTATCGTACCAATGAGCGAGCGAGCAAACCGAGTGACCAAAATTATTGCAAAACTTTCAATTCGTGGAGAAGGGACAAAAAAACGCGAACATATTTTTGAAAATTTCTACATGACCATAGCTTCTCTTTTATATTTCATATACAGTATGGAAGCATAAATAAATACAAAAAAAATCTTTATATACTTAGTAGTTTATTTCACTTATATTCACCAGACACAGCTGAGGACGTAGCTTAGAATATTTTTTCTTTTGTGTTCAATATATTTAGGATCCTTGAAAACACTCAATTCTACTTAGCCGCCTAGTGGGGGGTTATCTTCAAACAGAAATCTATTGGATATTGAAACATCTCCTTATACAAGCATATCAGAAGGAAGTGTATGGGTTATATTTATGTACATATAGATGTAGGTGTGTACACTCATACACTGTACTTGTACAGTGAGTATTAAAGTCGTTTTTTTTTTAAAGCTTTAAGTTTTCCCCCAGGCCTATATGGACTTTTATTCCATCATTTTCCATTTTCAGGTACCAACGTGTATTTTAAAATATGTACATTTTTTATTAATTAATCTGTTTGGCTATTGGCTTTATAGTGAAGTATAGAGTATTTTACACATTATTATTTGGTTTCTATGTGTTCGGTCAAAAACTAATCGATCAATAGGTTAATATTTAATTTCTTATATCTAATGTACTTGTACATGAACATGAACATGTACAATAACTAACTTTTCATAGCTTATACATATATATAGAATAAATAAGTATTCTTGTTTTTGAATAATCTAGAAAATATTTAACATTTAAAAACTTTTTCGATTTGGTATGTGACATTTATGATACTCCAGTATACCTGTATGTATGTGTATAAATGTTATTTATTATGTCTGTTTATTGAATCAATATTCTACATTAGATTGATAGTTATAATTAAATATTTATTTATATTACGGCCTCGTTTCACTTCCATCTATAGCCAATAGTCTGTCTGGAATGTGGTACAAACATAAAATGCTATTTGATTGATACGATATTGAAACAATATTTATCAATATTTGAGGAATTTCACACTTTCTAACCTGTTATAATCTGAAAAACCATCAGAAACAACAATTTACTTACAGTACAGTCGCGGTAATGTCAACGATATGCGATATTGGAAACACTTAGTAATGTCAACCATATTAGATGTTTCCATTGTACACTCTAAAATGTCAAATTTTCAAATTTCGAAAATGTCAACATTTATTTAAAAAAAAATCCAATGATGCTTTTTTTAAATTACGTAAATTGTTTCAAATGTATTAGTCATATTTTCTAAGATTTCATCTTTTCTAATGTATTTATGCATTATCTTGTTGTTGTTTAATTGTTAACATACTTACATATATGCAATTTAATAATAATAGTGTAGTTATACAAAATGGCACCAGTTATTACAAACAAGAACCAAAAGAAACATAAATTTTTGACTTTAATACAAAATATTTATGGGTGAGGTTTAGTCTAGCCGCATATGTAATTATGTATACCTATGAACCAGTGTATACCGCCGCTATTATGGCTTGTGAGATTTTTCCATCTGTTGTTTATCAGTTTTAGGAATAGATACACATTACTTTTAACTGAACTTAGTGGAGGAGGGATTGTCTCAGCTAGTAAAATGTCTAGTCTTGAGCCATTCCTCGCTAGTTTATCAGCTCGTTCATTTCGCTCAATGTCCCTGTGTCCCGGGACCCACATAACGATGATGTGTAGTCGTTTGGTTACGCATGTGAAATCTTCGTGGCATTGAACTTTAAATAGTTGCAGAAGAAAATTTAAAACGTGTACAAATTGTTTTTTGATCAATTGTAAAATTTTGAATAATATTTTAATCCAGTATTGTATATACTAAATAAGACTATGTATATGTATTAAAAACAAGTTGTAGACTTACTCTTCAAATGTATTGTCATTTGTCATTATCTTTTAGCCTCTCTTTTTAAACATATCTCTTTACTTTTTGACAGGGTTTTTTATTTTTTGACATAGATGCATACATTTACTTTATCTTCATTTTTAATAAATGTGATTGAACTATCCATGATTAATTCAATTTTACCTCAATAGAAGTAAATTTTTTTGATTCTGTGTCTATATCATCCCATTGGCGTACACATCTCTACGGAAAATATGCGTTTTAATTATTATTTAAAAATGAATAGAAATAATCTACCATTAATTTATAAACACTACAAAAATTTGATGAGCGATATTAGAGCATGTAGCCATCGAAAGTGATGTTTCTAAGGCAAATTTTAAAAGCGTATCACTTTTATTATAATTACATATCTTCAGAACATCTTAAAAAATAAAGCTCCACGCCAATGTTACATACATACATACATAATAAATATATGTGCCTGCGTTATACATTATATAGACACACACTAACATATGTACATATGTATACATAACTACATAAATTAGAAAACCCAAATAAATCATAAATCAATGGGCTTTTCAACAACGTTTGACATTCTTATAACAACAACTTAGTTTTTATCGCACATTAGAAAATTTGTTGTTTTTGATCGATTAACTTCATAAATTTGAGGTTTACGTTTACTATCCTAGCTCCTAATGAGATAATAATTGTAATTTTCCTTATTTTTTTTTTATTAAACAGTAATTGATTTTTCTAATTTATTAAAAAATGTTGACAGAGTGAAAAAGGACGGTATGAAATGGCAGATAGGCCGTAGTAATTCTAATTCGACAGAAAGTGTTCTAGATAAAATTCTTTAAAACAAAAAAAAAACTAAGATACGAGTAGGTATGTACAATATGTACATATTTAAAGTACATATCTTTTAAAATTGTCCTCGGTCCTAATATAGAAATAATTCCAATGCTCTTGTGGGATAAATTATTAGAGCTTTAAAGAATAAAAATAGAAATCTTGACTAATCCTATCTGTAACTCATACTGCGAGGACAATGAAACGGAAGCACATTTCTTGAAGAAGTTTCCTCCAATTGAACACATGAGACGCAATATACTTGATAGTATCGATTTTACTTATTATCGGGAAAAGAATTTGTCCACAAAATCTTTAAAGTCTTCTAGGAAGAAGGGGAGAGGTGAGTGTCGATTATTCTAGAACAAAAGTTTTCTTGGAGGAAGGAGGAATTTTTTTTCGAATGGATGATTGTCCTCCATAATCCAAAAGGATAGGTTGTGGTGGCAGGCCCACCTGTAGCCAATATCTGCTCTTATATATGCTTCACCACGTTATTTTCTAAAATAATTATGCAAATAGCAACAAGCTAAAACAACTATAGTAGCCTTTTCAGGACACAATTTGATTGGTTCCTTTAAAACTTCGAACCGATTTGCTAATATTCCGAAAGTATTTTCGTCACGAAGCATTGTAAATGGTTTCAAAATGTTTTTTTAAGCTAAAAAAGCGTCGTCGACTACAAATACAAGTTATAGTTTTTCTCCTCCAGGGCCCAAGGTACACATTCTGTTGGATCTGGTATATTAAACAAGTTATGTAGCAAACCATGTACTAGCACAAACGCCTCAATCTGTCAACTCGTAATCAGCGTTGACAACAGCAATAAAAAAGATTCTTACTCGGTGCTTTCTTTATCGAAACATGCTTTTCGTCTAAACAATTGGGGAAGCCCATTAAATCATAAAATTTATTTGATTTTCTCGTCCATTCTGCAGCAGTATATTTGGAATCTGAATCCAAAAGGAATCTAAAGTACAAAATCAAACCTTGATGAATTCCTTCAATAACAAGCACGTTTCCATGAGTATCTTTCCTATTGCGGAGAAACTGCATAGAAAAATTGTAGATCCTCAAAATTATTCTCTTTTGTAAGGTATCCTAAAGTAAGTACGCCGAGTTTCTGGAGAAATAGCATCCCTCATTTGTTTATCGTTCTTTTGAATTAATGGCGAAATTTTTGCTAAAAGTTCTTGGAAATTAATTAATTAATATCGATGGCATCGATTTGATGCGCGCTCGATCAAATTTTCACAGAGTGTGGCAATTTGTACGCACACAAAGTTTGCAGACAAAGTTGTCGCACATGTTATAACAAAAAAAAAATTATTAAAAACCCTAGAAATGACATAAAATTAATTACAGCACAATTGTAGAACGTACTATAGAACTTTTTGGTATATAAATAAAATCTTCATTTTTTATTCTGTATGATTTTTATTATATTAATTGTTTTCGTAATCTAAATAATTTTCGAGTAAATGATAAAAACCCTAGAAATTACATAAAATTGATTGCTGTGCCATAACGGTATATCGTGGAACTTTTTGTTCTATGAATGAAATATCTTCATTTTCGAATTCTCTTTAATTGTGACTATCTTTTAAGTAAATAAACGGTTTATATCAAAATTAGTTATACACTGTACCACAGCCTCCCCTATTTTTGTCTGATTTCCAATCGATATCTTACTCAAGGACTACATAATAAATTGTCAAAATTTCAGCTTTCTAGCTTCAAACGTTTACCCAAAATCTTGAGAACAAACACACGGACAGTTAAAAAAGTGTTAAAAAAAAATTTTACGATGAGCATTAAGAGACGTTACGGTTATAAAGATTTCTTGTTAAAATTTCTTTCACAATAGAGAAATTTCAAAGTTGGGTTTCTTTATAAATAAACACATTCACAATAGTGTAAATAAGTTAATAATTCAATTCCAGTATATGAATATATCATATCACATATAAATAGGTATACTATATTTCCAATTTACATACAATCATAGATACATACTTAAATCAAAACAATTAGTAATTTGCCTGAAGATAAATACATTTACAAATGAATCACGACTGATCTTCATTGTATCTACTTAGATAAAACTATACCTACTAACTAGTTAACTAATATTACTAATTCAATTTATTTATGATATTCAAATATAAGCCATAAACAATTGAATAACTATTTACAATCTATGTATGTACATAAATATAAGATTAGAAACGTACAGTGGAGGAAAAAATTATTCGGTAAAGATCTCATAATACATATTTGTAAACAATCAATATAATCAGTAAGGTACCTGCATTGGAGCGAACTTCCTAAGCTAAGGCAATCCAAAATACTGCTCGGGAACTACAACCGAAAGAGGTACGAGGTTAGTAT
>JANSTT010001330.1:0-34608 GCA_026745375.1 Platyura marginata
TTGTTTTTTTTTTTTTGTTTTTTTTTGTTGTAAGGAGATAATCATACGTAGAGAAAAAAAATAGTTGCTTTGAATTTTATCATTTTATTTTTAAAGCTAATATGTTATAAATATGTACATTTTAAAACAAAACCTTGAAAATAAATAAAAATTATATATTAATGAATGTTTTTTGTTTGTATTTTTCTTTCGTTATCGGAAACATAACAGGAGCAGAGATCAACTAGAATTGTAATAAACTATTCCTTGAAAATGTAAAAATAATACAAAAAATTCAGTGACGCCCGGTTCTCGGATTCAACGGATTCAATGAATCCGTTGTAAATTACCCATATATGTAATCAGAAAGTAAAACATTTTTGTTGTAATGAAAAATCCGCCTATATGTGCTTAGTTATACGACAGATTCAATTTTTAAATTGAGTATTCCCATATACACATATTGTTTTCAGCAAAAGAGTAAAAGAGATAATAGAATTTCTATAAATGGGTTAATATGCGTATAGGAGAGATTTTACTTCGATAGATTCGAATATATGAAATTGTTTGCTTAGTAGTGCTCATCTTCAGCGAAAGAGATAGGCAGTTAATAGAATTTCTATACAGGGTGTCCCAGCATTTGAGGGAAATACTTTCAGGACGTGTTCCTGCGATGAGATTTGAGCAAAAAATTGCACCGGAGGGGGGGTCCAAAATTGATCGTTAGGTAGGTGGAGTGATTTAAATTTTGAGGGATCAAAAACTACGTTTGTGCTCATAACTTCCATAAAAAGGCTAGGAAATCCACATTTTTAGGTTTAATTTAAAGAACCTTATTTTCGGTTTAATAATTCCACATTCATGGCACATTGTTTGAAAAAAATGACGGTAAACTTTAAAAATGGAAAAAAATTTATGAAATCTGAAAGAAAAAGTTCAATTTCTCACAATTTTCCATAATTAACCTAATTTTTTTTCCTTACTGTTAAAAAAAATCAATCGTTGTGAATTTATGGAAATAATTGCCAAAACATGCGAAATAATGAAAAAATTAATAAGGAAGTTTTTAACCGGAATAATATTCTCTTTCAAATTGTGTAAGGAAAAAAATTAGGTCAGTTATGGAAAATTGTGAGAAATTGAACTTTTTCTTTCAGATTTCATAATTTTTTTTCCATTTTTAAAGTTTACCGTCATTTTTTTCAAACAGTGTGCCATGAATGTGGAATTATTAAACCGAAAATAAGGGAGGGGGCATTCATCTTTAAATTAAACCTAAAAATGTGGATTTCCTAGCCTTTTTATGGAAGTTATGAGCACAAACGTAGTTTTTGATCCCTCAAAATTAAAATCACTCCAACTACCTAACGATCAATTTTGGACCCCCCCTCCGGTGCAATTTTTTGCTCAAATCTCATCGCAGAAACACTTCCTAAAAGTATTTCCCTCAAATGCTGGGACACCCTGTATATGTTGTTAATATATGCGTATAGCAGAAATTTTACTTGGATAGATTCAATTCCATTGGTTCAATATATGAAATTGTTTGTTTGGTAAGGAGTTGTGCGCGTGGTTAGTATTTGTATTTTGTGTGGGTTAATGGATAACCTACTCATATTTTACTTTTGAATCCCTATCACAAATTTTCATGCGACATCACTGAAAAAATCTCAATATTTTAATAAATATAAATAATAAATAGGTAAAAGATCAACAAGAATCATCATTCCAAATAATGGAAATATTTCTTAGTCAAAGATCAACCAGATTTATCACATAAAAAGATGTTGAAGAAAATTGTCAATCAATAAATTACAATCATAATCAAAACCATTCAAAAGAGCAAAAATGACACCATTTCTAATGACTGTGATGGCGTAATTGTTTTATGCGTCATATTCTTTTAGGGTTAAAGACCACAGACCCGTAAGCAAAAAACAATTTAATTTCAGTCAATTATGTAAATGTGTGTTGAGATATTTATAGACATAGGAAAAATTTATTTTTGTTATTTTTTTTTTTTTGACCTTCAAAATCACAAGAGGATAAAACACTGTTTATATTGTCGATATCCTCCGATTTGGCTGAAAATTTGAGGAATTGTAGAGCATGGCGGTAAAGCGTTTTTAAGATTCTGAAATTAGGAAAATATTAAACTTACATTTATTGTCTATATAGTTTTGATTTCTTATTGGTTTGTAAATAAATATTGAAAAGGTGTGTCGTATACAAATAAAAATTTATAGGGTTTTTAAGTTATTTATTTTTTTATAAATTACTCTTTTTTGTGAAACAAAAGGTGGGAACGTGTTCACGGGGATTGCTTTACCTACATATATGAGCAGTAAAAGCTGATTCTTTCCATCGATAAAATGTAAAAACTACTAAAAATATTTTGATGTTTAATTTAAAAAAATTAGTTTTGCGGATTGTTTATTTTGTTCGTATCGTACATATCGGTTTCAGATTCTCCTGGTATAATTCAGTAATGCTTATTTTCGATTTCAGACAAGTATTTTGAAAGAGATTTTGCTAGAGTAAGACATTTTTGTTATATTTTTAAAATATAAATATTTATTTCATCAACTCTAATAACTTAAAGCGTACGATATAACTATTGCTTTTACAATATATAGTTTTTTGTTTTTATCTTTTCCTTTTCTTTATTGATTTATTGATAAAATTTAATTTTTTTTGTATTTTTGTTTTTAGTTTTAAATTATCTATACAATTGGACATTCGACAGCATGCGAAGAAGAAAAAAAAATATTAAAAACGCTAAGAATAAAATTAAAAATCCTAAAATCTTAAAATTATATTTACAATTGATAATATTACTATAATATAATTCTAAAAAAAAAAAATTTGTATGGCGTTTTGTGTTTACATTCTGTTCTTGATATTCTTACAATGGTGTCCTTAAATATGCTGAATAATCATTCCTTAAAATATACTGAAACGACTTTTGACAACGTTAGGCGGGTTGTCGTGTTCCTTTATCTTTATACAACAATTAAGCCTTAAAAAGTAATATTTTTATAGAATAATGCAGTCATTTTAATTTTCATTTACTTTTGATAAAATTTAATTTCCATTTTCAATTATTTTTTATTGCTTCAAATGATATTACAGGTGGAACTAATTCTAAAATCAGTATATTTTCCATATCTTATTATTATTATGATGTCATAAGTGTCTAGGTCGATTATTATAGTAGAATAAGGTTAACAACAAAAAAAAAAAGAAAAGAAAAATGAAGTTTTTTGTTATTAGCCAACACAGTATTTGGATTTGTTAAACGCAGCTTAGATAACACCCAAGTCAATTTATATAGCACATGTATAAAGCACAGTGTGAGATTCGAACTATAGAAATATTCAGTCATTTATCATGTAGCCAGTTGTGTATCGGGGATTGCTAGTAGAATGGATTACTACAAATACAACACCAAAACGGTGTCCAATATGAAATTTTCATCTCTGACTTTTTTGAGACCAATAAATCATTCCCTGGAATGCATTTTCAAAATGGTGACGCATTAACCAGTTTAAAATGGTTTTTTTTTCTATATTAAATAAATCTATAATAACGGTAGAAATGAATGAGATGTTTAGCATGTTAATTGGATGAAAAGTTGGTTTATTGGTCTTGTTATTTAAATATTGTTTAAATATTGTTATTCTAAAAATTAGAACGACTCTTATTCAATAGTAAAAAAAATTTAATCTGTTAAGAAACCTACCAATTTGAATATTGCCAGAGAATAATCCTTTTTCTATTCTTAAGATTGTTTCAACGCGATACAATAAATTTAATTTCATAAAAAAAAAAAATCGACCGAAAAAAATTTAATTTTTCGAATCTATGTTTTAGCATATCTTTTAGAACCTGCAAATGCAGTCTTCAAAGCTGTCTATATTGAGAGTACGTTTGTTTTTTCAATAAACATTTAAAAAATTAAATTAAAAAAAAAAAGAATTTAAAGACGGTTCTTTTAGCTACATCGCCTAACGTCAGTAAATATCAATTCAGTCAATTTTAGAAATATTTTTGTTATTTTTGTCACACAAATTAAAAAATGTAAACAAAAAATTTATTGTAAATCTAAATAATATTTCACATATGCACACACACACACACACACGCATACACACATTCCTGTCTCCTATTAGAATGTAATAAATAATCGAAAAAAAACCAAAAATTCTGTGTATGTTTTTCAATGGGAGAGGCACTATCATTATAAAAAATTTTTATTTATATTGGCTTTTATATGCCTTGACTGTTGCGGATTCACTTTACACTTTAATTGTTGTATCAAATCAAATATCTTCAATGATGGTCCGACTTTTCTACTCAGCATCGTTATAATATCATCTTTTGTCAGTTCCATCATTCGTTTGCCATCAACTTTACTGCGACTGAATATATCACAGTACATGGCACAATCATTGACACGTAAAAATTGTCCAACATCATAAATGTTCCATGTTTCCGGACTTAATTCGGCCGCATTTATTTCAGGTGAATCATTTAGGCGAGGTATAAGTTTGCTGCTACTAACTGGTGAATTCTACAGATACAAAAACAAAGAATCAAAAATTAATTTGCACAAAATTGGAGAGAATAGCATGCAACTAGTAATTGAATTCCCTCCCGCTTGAGATCGATTATAGTGTGTTATCCTTCTTAGGGCTGAAGAATGGCCCCCTTAATGAAAATTGATGATAAATGTAAGTTTTTTTTTAAAAAAAGCATCACCCATACCCACCGAACATTGAACATGTCCGATTTTTCCCCTCAAACACTTGATATTCATCTCACATATAGTAAGAGTGAGAATATCAGCGAAGAATTGAAGAGTCACAGACAAACAAAATTACGGGACTGCAAAGTTTAAAGAAGTGACAACAAGAATCATGTACACGTATCCCTCCTACAACATCGTTTCACTCTAACACGATAAGAAAATTGCGAAAATGTATGTACTTGCTCTTAGTCTCCTACAACACGGTTTCGTACAACATGTAATCATGATGGAACCTATCTATCGTATTATAGGAGGGATACCTGTATTTTGAAATAGAATTAGAACTGCAATTGGAGTGATATGATTTAAGTTACTTACATTTATATAACTTGTCGCTTTTCTCTCTTGAGGCGGTGCAGTTTGCTGTAACAATGATGTAGGTGGCGTTGCAGAAACAGACACGGTTGTGTTTAGTATTAATTTCGGTTTATCCACTACTGGTACCGGTGTCGTTCGTGGTTCGGGTGTTGGTGGCAGAGGCGTTGATTGTCCTGATGCTGATAATGAATATTCATCTTCGAATTCATCTTCTTCCTCTTCAATTATATCGCCCGATTTTTCGTCAATTCGTACATCCATTTGTGTGGACATTGAATTATTTGTTTGTCGTTGTCGGTCATCCTTTTTGGATGCATTATTTCGAGATTGTTGAGATTGAGATATTGTTTTGCCTAAAAATTTAGAAACTTAGAAAACTGTTAAAAACGTCATCATCACACAATCGATTCCCTCTCACCATTGTCTAATTTCCCCTTTTTCTTACGTTTTCTTCTTGTCGTTTTCGGTGAGATTTTATGTGCCACAGGTATTTTCGGTAAAATTCGCGGTCCCTCCAATTTGTGACCAACTAATATACACCATCCAACCGGATACATATCAGGACTTTCACAATCTAACCATTGATCATATTCATCTTCCCAACCGTCAAAGTGTACCTTAAGTAGCCGTCCGACAACTTTCGCTATTGTAGCCACACATACCAACCGCGGATCCATTAAATCGGCACATTCCAATTTCATGCCAACATTAAAACCGTGCATTGGTATTTCACGCAAAAACAAATAATTATCGGCTAGTGAACTATTTGTTTCGCTCAAATATGTATCCCAGTCAAAAGGTCCATTTTCATAGCCTCTCGGTGGCGTGAGAATAATTTCATTTTCATTACAAAAGCCAGGTGGAAATATGCATGGAGATCGTTCATGATAACAAAACCTAAATCAATATTTTTTTTTAAATTAAGATTTGGTGGTCTTAAAAATACAATTCGAAAATACCAATCGGCTCCTGTTGCATCTGGATCATACGAATCAATTCGAATCATTATATAGCCAAATTTTAAAACAGACATGACTGTTGCCACACAAATTGATGAGAGATTTAATGGATCTACAGCTTCCAGCTTCATCCCAGTTTTGAATAATGACAATTTTCCTTCTAAATAATATTCTTCAAATGTAAAATTCATTTTAAAAAGCTCTATTCCGGCATCATCTTCGTGAGCTTCAATCATTTGATCACTGCCGGCTAAAAAAACGTTCAATTTATGGTTAATCCATTACTAGTGTTCGAGGTTAAAAATTACCTTGCATTCTTTCTAAATATTCGGGCGGTGCAGCTAAATTGTGACCAACTGTTGTTGCCCAGCCAACGGGATGTATAAGGGGCGAATCTTCGTGACACCAAAAACCATTGTCCTCTGGTGGTGCATCATAATATTTAACAAATAAACGTTTACCGACAATTTTCTGTACGGTCGCTAATTTAACCTGAGATATTCGATTTTTATCGACCACCTCCAAATGGAGACCAACCCGAAATCGAGACTTAAAACTATCACTAATTTTATTGTAAAATGTTGACGGTAGTGTTCGGGCACCCGATAAATGTTTTACTAAAAAATCTTTCCAATCACTATATTTATTTTCTATCGATCGTGGCGGTATTAACGGTTTACCGCGTGTTGCACACCATCCGACCGGATGCACTTCGGACGAACATAAATTAACCCAAAAATCATATGAACTGTCATTGTCAAAACCTTCGTAACGAATTAACGCTTTGTAGCCACATATTTGTAAAACTGTGGCCACCCAAAATGAGTGTGGCGTAACTCCTTGGATACCTTGATTATCACAGTCGGTGTTCTCAACTTCAACTTTAATGCCAACGGCAATATTTGTCCACATATCATAGCCGGGCGCATGACTAAAACATGTAACAGGTGCAGCGAAAAATTTTGGATCGGCCAACTTCGATGACCAATCAAAACTGTTATAGAATTCCGATGCTTTTCTTCGTACCGATAGGATTTTATCGTCTTGTGAACATGGCGATGGTAATCGATGACCTTTAATTATTTGTGGCAAATCCTCTTGCGGCAATATATCTTTGTACATGACGCCATCTTGATTCTCCACTTGATGGGGAATCATTTTGAAACGATAATTGGGATTTTGTAAATGACTTGCATTTAGCTCTAGTTCAATGTCACCGTCATTGCTGTTACTATAATCGGTTGACTGTTGACTGGCGTAGCTTAAACGCTCCAATTCGTTGCGTGCACAAGACATGCTGCAGAATCTTCGTTCTTTTGTGTAAAATGAATGCTTTACACCAATTGCTCCGCATCGTTCACATACGGCTGGAATAGAGATACGATTTAAATACAATCATACAAATATTGTGAGTAAGTTATATGACACGCTAGAAGTTTGATAAGAATGTGTGGCAAGCTTCTAGAAATGTGCAAAATAAAAAAAATTTCATTAAAAATATACAAAATATTTCGCATCACTTTAAAAAAAAAATGTTGTGCATAAAAGATCTTTGCATGATCGCTAAGCGTATTTTGTGCACTATTCAACACAATGGAATTTTCTTAGTGGCAAAAAAACACCCGTAAGAAAACCTTTAAGTTGTTTTGCTTCAGATTCAGGCGTTTATCAAAATGTTTTAGCATAATTGAAAAAAAAATAAAAAATAAAAATATAGAGTGAGAGAAAATAAAGGAATTGTGTAATCTGTAAATCTACGAATCGGTCGAAACTCGATGAAATACTTTTTTTTTTATTTGGTTCTATTCTGGTGTTTTTGGTGTTATCTTGTGTATCAGTATAGTTACGTATAGTAGAACTACGTAGTTATTTGATAAGATTCTAAATCAGTCCATCACAGGAGAACCAGCTTCCATGGCAGCCTTTGATATACTATTAAAGTATTTTGGTCTAATTTCACGTTGGAAGAAAAACACAAGTCAGTTCGAACACGATCCGATGCTTCATTCTGTACATTAAACTGATAATGATTCACTGTAAAAGTTCATATTTCATTTCTGTGGCAGATCTGATAAAAGGACTACCTGTAAATCTAAATATTTATGGTCACTAAATAACCTGATTACGGTTCGGTTAGTTTGGCATTTAGAGAGGAAAAAAAGACTGATGCAATGTGGATCAGGAGCGTTCACCCTTTTTAGGAACACGGTGCAATACTCTACGATTTACTTTTTTGTATATGAAAGTAAAGTTGCTAGTTGTGGAAGCGTAATTTATCATATTTTTAGACAAGAATAGCGTCAGATTCTGGAGTTATATTGGTGATTATTGCAGAAATACGGTTACAAAGATATCGACGATTAAATGTTTCATTTAAATGCTTCAATAGCCTTAAATGCAATTTGTTTACTTCTTTGACCTTGAATCCCAATTTCTGGGATTTTTAGTTTTCTCTTTAAGAAATTACACAAACAATAAAATGCCTGAATTCTTACCGAACAAAAACATATTTGGAAAACTTGTGAGAATCAAAACTGTATTTAGACGAAATATTAAATTTATAAAAAATGCAATGCGCTCCATGTGAAAATATGACAAATAAATTAGTGTCACTATCGGAGATCATTGGCAAATGCGAATCAATCACTTAAAAATATGTAGAATCACAATGAGAGTCATTTTACCACCTTAGGCTATTTTATAAGTTAACATATTTCTCTCTCTCTCTCTCTTTCTATTAAAAACTAACAAACAATCAAAACCAAAAATAATTGAGTCAAATTTGGAAAGAATGAAAAAAAATTACAAACAAAATAAAAAAATTAAACCTACCCATGCCATCTCTTTGGATTGGAATAACAGAAGGATCTAAACAAGGCTGATATGCAATAGGTGTTTTTAGTACTAAACCGGGTCGTTTAACCGGTTTTATTTTTTTATTGGTACGTGTTGTTATGGTCTTTTCTACCATTTCACCAATTATACAATTTTCCGGATCACTATCAAACGTTGTATACTGGTCCGGATCATGATAATTTTCTTCGTCATATTGTTGCATGCCATTACTATCGTCTTCAATTTCGATTCCATCATCTTCACCACCACCACCACCACCACCACCACCACCACCACCAACACCGCCACCACCATCATCATCATCATCGTCTTCATCTTCATCTAAACTATAATGATTCAACATTGTCTGCTGCTGTTGATCAAAATGATGTTGCGTTGACATTGGATATATTATGTCTGGTGTAATGGCAATTGGTCCGGGCGCTGTGACTGCTGTGTATTCGCTCACATTACCCAATATTGGATTCATATCCTGGATATGGGTAGAGAGGAAGGTAATATGAAAATAAAGAAAATAAACGATGTTTTGACCGCGATATTTAAATTTCTTCATTTTTTTTTATTGTTTTGTTTTTTTTTTTACTACATAACAAATAAATTGAAAATAAATGGATTTTAATAATAATTAAAAAAAAAAAGAAAAAGAAAAACAAAGAAAAAAAGAAATAATTCATAGATAATAAGTAACTGTAAATTCATTTTATATACAAAAATTATTTAAAAATAGAATAAAACTGTTAAAAATGTGAGATTATGCATGCATGATTGAAAATATTATTAAATAAATGTGTTGTAGGTTACTTAATAATTGGTTGTTATGCATAAATTTTTTCTTTTATTGTAAACTAATAGCGCAAAAGCAGACAAAACATTGTTAATTATTTACATTGTTGGGAAAATGTTAAAATTCTAATTACCATCGAGTGAGTTTGATGGGTTATATCATCCATTACAGACATTCCAACAGATAGCATCGATGTATCATCAAGTATCATACGATCTTGTCCAAATTGACCCATCCAAAGCATTCCATAATCGGCTGGATTCATTATTTCTTATGCAAACTGAAAATATATAATAAGAAGTAAATATCAACGAGTAGAATTATTTCATCACTGGTTGATCTTGGGCTTGACGAGGCAAGCATGTTGCTGAGATAGCTTTGTAACTTCAAAAAATCAGCTAGGAACTACCGCAGTTCTTAGTCGGGATTGATAGACGAATGTTCCCTTTTCCATTTTCGCGTCAATAAAATTGAACATTTATCACATAAACACCTTATGGGAGTTAAAAATTAAGAAAATGTATTGGAAAAAATAGTTTTCCTGAAAATTCTCTCTTCTAATGACATACAGGAAAATTCTGGTAGGGGCTACAATTTGAATTTTCTTATTATCTCAGTTTTTTCTATCGAACACGCGTGAATATGGGAGGCCATATGCCAAATTTTGTTATTCGACTTTGTGCTTCTGTGGACAATTCTAATAATTAAGAGTTACAACAATTCTAAAACTAAAGTTCTTGTAGAGAATAATTATAAATAAATTTTATTCAGTCGTTCTATTCCTTGCAAATCAGTCCCGACTTTTTTATTAATGCTATTCAGGTTTTAGATTTAGTGAATTTCCAGTTTATCTAGCAAAATAATTGT
Organism: Platyura marginata; assembly: GCA_026745375.1. Classification (NCBI taxonomy): domain Eukaryota; kingdom Metazoa; phylum Arthropoda; class Insecta; order Diptera; family Keroplatidae; genus Platyura; species Platyura marginata. The sequence continues at coordinate 10,574 of JANSTT010001330.1, forward strand.
TTCCGGTAGAATGTTTGAGGCACTTTGGTAGTCGGTAGAAATGTCCTTACTTTGATATCTTTGAAGATCTCCTTAATGGGAACGTCAAATTCAGACCATTCCATTCAATTCATCGAGGACGCTGAATTGTTATTGTAATTAATTATAAAAAAAAAACATTTTAAATATAAATTTTTGCGGTCTATTTTTAGAATATAATATTCGTTTTATTAGAGCTCTCTAGCCCTAATTTGATAAATCTGATGCAGAAATATCTGGTCGTAGCAGTTATGTTTGGCTGTGTCCAGTTTTCGAAATAGTTCTTCATTATATTAGAGGTCTTTAGGGTTCTATACAGATACAAATTTGGATTAGTAATTTTCATTCTATATTTTACTATAATTTGCGTTGCAATTGTATAATATTTGATGACTTTTTAACCATCAAATATAAATTTTAAATTGAAATGAATCACAGAATACTGAACATATGTTCAGTATTCTGCAATTGAATGCATCAGAAAATTCTAGAAAATTAGGTAAGAAAAGGTTGTTCAGGTAATATAATACCCAGGTACATACATATATGACGGATAAAGATAGCTCCTTGTGAAAAAACCAAAAAATATTGTTTAAAAAAGATTTTTTTTTGTTACAAACTTATTGAATTAACAAACCGATCTTAAGTTTTGATTAATCTCAAAAAGCCATAAAAAGGTTGTATCATTCATCTTCACCCGGTAACTAAGTGTAAATGTACTTATTCATAAAAATAATCATGCCAGTTTACACATAAAATTTTCAAGACCGATGTGATTAAAAAAAAATAAATAAAAAGAGGTGCTCTTAATTTTACCGGAAGATTAACCTTCTTATCTTTATCCCAAATGTTTTGTTACACTGGTGATCGATACCGGATACAATTTAAAAAGGACAAATAAATGTACAAATTCTTCTAGTTTTCTAATTCGTTCAATCGAAAATATACATAAAATTAAGTAAAATTGAAAATAATAATAATATAAAAACAATAAAATGAATATATACCGCTGGTCGCCACAACAAAAATATTTTTCCACACGCTTGGTTTTTATGCAAAATCCATTATTGATGGATGGGAAATCATTAAAATGCTACAGGCCGAAAAACTAGTTTAATCACATTCTTACCGATTACAGCAAATAAAAAACTATCGAAATGTTGACTGCATTAATTGATTGTATTAAAAACATTTAACTTTAATTGTACAAACAATTTAATATTTATAAAAATCAAAAAATTATTTAGAAAATCGACAGACAAAACAGATTCGAATTGACGACAATACAAACATTTCTGGCGTATAAAACGTACTATCAACGTTGTGGCGAATATGAATTTGCCAGTTGGTGGTGCCATTGTGAAATATTTGTTGGGCTTCAAGTACGCACATTGAAATTCTATTTGAAAAACAAAAAATATTTATTCAACTGTACAAAAAATGTGATATTACAAAGATAGGTGTTTTTTTTCTATAAAAACTATTAACTTTGGTCTTAATCATACTTTCACCTTGCTAAGGTCGTTAACTTCAATAAAAATAAACCGCTAACGGATACCGAATCACAAATGCCACAATACTACAAACAATTTGAATCGTCATTAAGATATTGGTTAAATTGCGTTCATGAATTGGCCCTAATATCATAATTGTAAAATTTATAATTGTAAAATTATTTGTTGTAACAATATTGTCCTTTACATTCCATTCTATTATATGCAAGAACTTAAAAATCCTAACAAATAATTTACCCAAAACACTTAGTTCACTATAAACAAATACAGTTTTGCTAGACTCCAATAGATTTGTATCGGGATTATATTTTGGCATTCTATGTCTAGGACATGGTACAAAGTGGAACAATTGAGGAACGGAATAAAGAAAATTGATTGTTTGAGGAATAAAAAAGAGAAGAGCAGTTTTGCTGAAATGTCCCAAAATCGCAACGACGGCAAATGTCATACCAGATAGATAGCAAAATGTGTCGCCCACAAAAACACTGGATGGATATCTGAAAAGAAAAAAATTGTTTCGTTACTGCATTTATTTAAATTCGCCGTTAATAAATTATTATTAAACGGTAGCCCAAAAAAAAAACATTTCGGGTAATAAAAAACATTCACCGGAAAATGACAGCTGTCAAATTATTTATGCGATTTAAATCACACAAGAAGTTAGCTTTTGCTACTCATTATCCTTAAAGAGTGTCTGCCCATTTATCGGAATTCTAATGGAATGATTCTGTATTGTTATATGATCAATTAAATATCCAAATGTTTATTGAACGCAAGTTAAATGCATTTGTGGGGAAGAAGATTGGACAAGAAAGTGTTTTTGTGTCTACTATTTTTGGTGCAAATACTTTTGATTGGAATATTTTTGGCCTTCGGATCTATCTACAGTGAAGACACCCAAACGAACAACGAATTTTATGTGCAATTTGTAAAAAGCAAAACGGAAAAATTGCCAAATGGCAACCGCCAGACTGGTGAACGAAAAATTAAGGTGCAGCCGATTGGACAATTTTCAAAAGAATTTTTTTATTTGCCAAATGAAACACGAAACTTACTATGTTTTCGTGACGGAAGTCTCAACGGGGATGATCACATCGATGACGGCATCCAATCATGTCAGTGTCATCATGAATATCATGGTAAAGACTGTGGACAACCGGAAATATTGTGGAGAGCCTTTATGACATCAAAGATGCCGTTAAATTTATCGGCACCACGGCAAATACCGCATAAACTTTTTTATATGATTCGAACAAGCGGCATCAGTGCCGAAACATTAGAAATGCAATTTATGGAACTGGTCAATGTTGTTGATTTATTTATATTTTGTAATGAACTGGCTAGAACCAATGTGGATAACCAGGACACGTCACTGAGACGACACACGAAAGCAGGGGTTTTTAAACAATATAGCTTTAAGATTCTATTAATAGACTATCATAAATGCACACCAAAAATCATGTACAAGAAGTTTAGAAGTAGCATTAGTAGGGAGAATATTAGTGGCAATGATATTTTAGTATTTAGCAATAATGATGAAATTCTCAATTGGAGGGCCATCAAATATTTTAAATGGTACGACAATTGGCCACAGCCAGCCAAATTTCGTTTAAAATATACCGTTTATGGATATTTTTGGCAACATCCCGAGAGTACTGTACTGGGCAGCGGTGCATGTCAGATCCGTCTGCTGGAAGAGATTTACAAAAGTGATCCGGAACGTATGGCCTCAACGAAAAAACCCGGTATGATCGTTGGTGATCTCAATCATTTTGGCGGATGGTATTGTCAGTATTGCTATCATCCAATGAACATTGTGAAACGATTGCTGGCCGATGGTAAAGATGTTTTTGTTAATAATAAAAAAACGATCGATTCAATGTATATTGAAACATTAATTGCGAACGGTTTGTATGTGGATGGTAAAGTTGGTCTAACGCGTTTACATCGATATGCAGATAAATATTATGCACCCGATCACATAACAAACTCCAGTTGGAGATATGAAAGTATACTGACGAATATATATGCTAGCTATGATGATGATTATGCTAATGAATGAAATAAAAATATATCTCAATTGTTGAATAAATCTGTGATAACATTAGATTCACTACTACTACTAATTAATAATAATAATAATAATTAATAATAATAATAATTAAATAATTAATGTAAAGTATCGTAGTTAGTTTGTAGTTAAATAAAATAATAGACAAACACCTAAACAAAATGGTAAACAAATTTATATTCAAACAGTTTCTTATGAATTTTTTTAACAACACAGGAATTATGAATTTATCGTTTATTATTAGTTTAGCGAGTATAGCAAGACAAAAAGAGTAATTGTACTGACAAAAACAGAAAAGATAAAAGAAAAACATCACAACAATTAATAATATTTTTTTTATAAATGTATAGAAGGACAAAACTTATAATGATGTTGATTAAATTGCCTTTCTCATTTAAAATTGTGTTTCTATCACCGCCAAATCCATAAGACCTACTGACTACTGGAACTTTATTATTGAGCCGGTTATGTCTGTGTAACAAAACAAAAAAAAAACCATAATTGATTGGTCTGGGTGCCGAAATTGAGTATGTTCGTTAGCATCGAATTCCCTAACGTTGAATGACATAGCATTCTGCGCCAACAATTTGGAATTTGGTTAAATTAAAAATCGCGCGATTCCATTCGGCGCTAGGGAATTCTATGCTAAGAGTACTGTTCCCCCGAAATTGTTTTTATTCGGATAAATAATGACAATCCAAAATCATCAATAGAAATTTCAAGTAAACCCTCCATAAAATATTCAGCTTGTTTAGTCACTTATGGTTAAGAGAGCTATGGTCCAAAGAACATGAATTCGAACGGACATATTTTTTTGATGAATATATTCGATCCGAGTAAAAATTAAATGACAGTGGCCCTGGAACGAACAATTTTGGGAGGCGGCGTTTGGAAGATGTCACAATCCACCATGGATTGTAGTGAGAAAGATTAACGTGAGATGGAAAGCGTAGGATATTGGTAGCGAGAAATACATCTTATCCATAATGCCTATTATGGACAATTTCAAGTCAGTGGCTTACAATTTTGATCATATATCAATCAATAGGTATTTTGTGAAAATTATGTAATCGAGAGATAGAAGGACTGAGGAAATACAAATTTGAATCTCCTAAATTAAGATTTGGAAATTGTCTATATTATCAAGTAAAAAAAAAATTTCTTTGAACATTCTCATATTGCACTATCATCTATAAAGACGGAAACACAATTTTTATTGCAGTTAATTCGTTCTACTAAAAATAAAACATTGGAAACAGTAACGAGCGTGTTAAATATGTAATATGTATAATACGAGTATACTCGTAACAGATTACTTTATGACCATAGATGAGATATTCTATAATTTTATTAATTATGTAAAATTTGTTAAGCCTTAGGCCGGATCGTTTTTATATGAAAAAATTAAACTTGTTTTTTTAATCTAGCAATAGCGGGCGCGCAAGGGTAGTTTACCGTCTCCCTGTATTCAGCATTTTTTGCCAATCGCTTCAGTCGAAATCTTTAAAAATCTAGTTCAATTTTTCAATTTATTTATATAATTTTATTTATATTTCTACCCCATCTCCATTAATGTACCGACGGTAATTTATTCTTATGTTATATTATATTTACCATAAAAGGTTTTTTTTCAGTTGAACTTCAAGACGTTTGGGGAGGCTAAAAGAATTAAAATGTTGAAAAAATTACAAAGTTTTTCGAAATCAAACATTCGCGCACTATAGCGATATCGATTTCAATAAAAGTTATTTTGGTCCGCCCTAATGTACAGACTTTATTTACAATATGTAAGATATTTTGTGTGACAAATACGATAAATTGGTCACTTTATGTGGCAACACTGCTATCGACATCTATCAGTGTGAGACAGTAGGGGGATTGATTTGATTTTTGTGCACTATAATTTTTATAATATTTTAGACTTCAGAGAGTTAATTTAAAAGTATTTATTAATATATTTCATATCTATCTACAAACACACACACATCCTTACATAGAGTGCATTATTATTATTATTAAATTGTCAACAAACAAAAAAATTGTTGACACATTTGATTTACATTGAATATTGAATTTATTGGACATTATTGTGGTGCGGATACAAATTTGAAATATTTAAAATATTTTAAGGCAACTAAAGTAAATAAACAAAAAAACAGAGAGGAAAGGGACACAAAAAAAAATGGAAAATGAAATATTATCGACCAATAAACCAAATTGGCAACGATCCAAAAAACATGTTAACGAACGAAATGCAGCCCTTGTGTCCAATGAACTTTGGTCAGACATAACATTTCACATTGTACAGGATAATTTGGATATTCCAGCCCATCGTGTTATATTAGCGGCGGCCAGTTCGGTATTTGAAAAAATTACATTTGGCGAACTCCGTGAAACAAACAAAGTTCAAATATCCGACATTTCGGCGGCCGGTTTTCGAGAACTACTTAATTACGTCTATACAGATTTGGCAACAATAAATCACGACAATGTATTTGAGGTAATGTATGCGGCACATAAATATGATTTGCTTCATCTGGAAGGTATGTGCGTTGATTTTATGGCAATAATATTATGTGAACAAAATGTACTCGGTGTCTATGAGCAAACGCACATCTACGATAATGAACTGAAGACCAAGTGTATCCAATTGATACAGAATAATATTCGTGAGATACTTAAGCATGATGATTTCTATAATGTTGATTTGGAACTACTAAAGGAAATTCTATCGTTTAATCAAATAAATTTGGAAGAATTAGAATTGTTTGAGGCAATCTTAAGATGGGCCGAACGATCGTGCATCAAAAATGATATACCAGTAACGTCACAAAATAAACGGGAACAATTGAACAAATGTGAAAATCTCATACGATTCACAACGATGACAATTCCCGATTTCACGAAATGTTTCCAAATGTCTGATGGTTTTTTTACGAGCGAAGAAATTGGCAATATTATATCGTCGATCTCTACCGGAATAGTCGATCATTTACCGTACATATCAACGAAACGAACACATTCTTGGGAATATTTTTGTAAAACATGCACTCTACTTAGCGGTAAGATTATGCTGCAAGATTTCTCCAGTTGTTATGAAAATTTTAACATTCGATGTAATACAAATGTTTGGCTATTTGGTTTTGGTGTTTTCTCAACGAATCTGGTGGGTTCATCGAAATTGTGCTTATGCGGTGAGAATCGATTTGAGCCGGATATCAATTTAATTAAAGATGTTTTCTACTGTGACGGAACGAGTAAAATTTACAAATTAATGTTTGCCAAACCCATTGAATTGAAGGCAGACTGTTGGAAATCATTTAAATACATTAATATCAAAGGATTGGATCATACAATTTTCTATAATAGTCGTATAAGTAATGGCAAAGTTAAGGCAACCCCTGATGAGGATGATATTGTCTTTGAAATGATGAAAGATCGATTTTATGAGCATAGTCGGATTCCGGAACTGTATTATGTGAAAAAATAAATTTTCGTTTCTTTATAACTTAAGTACTAGCTAAAAGTAAGTAATGTTACTTATCTATAAGGAATAAGTAAAAAAAATAAATTTTAAATTAAAAAGAAAATCTTTTAGTTAAGTTTTTTAAGTCCATTCCCTATATTACGACAAAGAAATTGGTCAACAAGTTTATTCTTCTATTGACTAACTACAATCTACATTCATACATTCATACATTCAATCATGGAATATCATTTCGTTATCATTCATTGGATTTTTGGATTTTTAAAGAATATTCTAGAATTTCTTACAAGGATTGGATGATAGATTATTTACCTAACACAACTAATATTCCCCTATCTAATACGTATAAAGAAAAAAATAATTAAAATCCACTAAAGAGTTATTGTCTCTAATCCAGCTATATAGTTTAGGTCTGAGAATTCTATTAAGTCGCAAAAACAATTTTATATGTACTCACTTATTATGATACCATAAGGCCAATGTTGTAGCAAAGTAGGGCAACATTAAGTACAACGAAAACAAATGATGAGATTTGTTAACATCATCCGTAGACATTTCAATTAAATTGAATAGAATAACGGAAATGGATATCACAAGCGATTGACCAACTTCCAAACCATTTATGCCGGCCAGAATGTTAATGGCATTTGTACAAAATACAGCCAACATTCCCATGTATAGGTAATAGAACCAGCCTATTAAAAATTGAAAAAAAAATGTTACAATTTAATAGCAAGGATATTATTTGTAATCACAAACCTATATCAATCGATGTTCCCAGATAACTTCTAACGCAAATCGGAAGAATAACAGTGGTTGAATTAAAATTTACATAATATACCATCAACAATGGTAATGATGCAACAGTGGGCAATAGTAATTTGTGGCGCCATCGTAAGTTGAGAACATCATCAGCAAAACCAAGCAGTATCATACAACAAATAGATAATAATGCCGCAATTAATTCAACAAACTAAATAAACATCAATGAAGTAGAGAAATTCGAACATAAAAAAATACAAATCTTAACCTCATCGTGTGGAAATTTATTGTCCTTGAGTAAGGAGCTGCCAAATGGAATTGGAATGAATAAAAACAGTGATATCAGGAAAACACATCCGGTAACCACTCCCATTGCTTCTGGACTGTAAATTAAGAATAATTTTTTATAGTTCATAACTAAAATTTTAATATTAATTTTCATAACCATACATTCGCGGTTTATCTTTTTTATTGAGATCATTGCCAAACAAGTGTCCCTTTATGAACATATCACTTAGGCCAGGAATTAATTGTTTAGCAGCGAAATATGCACATATTGATATGACAAAATTAATAATAAGTGGAATATTCATGATTTTATAACTATTAGTAAGTGGCACTATTTGAGTACCTGATTATAACATAATCATCTGAAAACTGAAAATTGTTTTATTTTGACAACAGCAAAACGTTTTTCTCGCTCTAACATACTAATTGTTTCGATGTTAATGTCCTTCTCTAAATGTTTGGCGAGTTTATACTTACTTTCATGCCTAATTTAATAAAAACAGCCGGTACAAAAAATTTTTAAACGAGCTTTTATGAGGCAAAAAGTTCACCACGAAAAATTCGTTGTTAAAGTTTGAACATTTTTAGAAATCGAGGATTTACTCTAGAACCATAAAACTTTGTGCAAAATAAAGATACAATCTTTCTCTTTTCAGATATGTATTTTTATGGTAGGTTTCGGTATTTTTTCATTCAGGTTAAATTCATTTTCGTCTAACACTACAAATCTCCTTATGGTCGTCGCCGTGAAAGAACATTTCAATATTCGACTCGAAAAATCGTATTTGTTTTTTTACACCAAATCTTTTCTACTTAAATTAAAAAAGGGCGCGTTTTTTTTAAAAAAGTTTTAAATACAAAAATACCAATAAAAACGATCGGGTATTCGTTTGAAAAGTATTCGGGTACTCACGAATCCCAAAAGTATCGAACTAATAACTATTTTCACAGAAAAATAACAAAATAAGATCTACCGCACGTAAAAATGGAAATATTCGCGGCGAATTAGAGAATAGCATGACGTTTTATCCTATAAATAGGTATGGCGAAATTAATATTGGCGGGCATTTTAAATATGTAGTCTATTGAAAATATTGTAAAGAAAAACTGCATTTCATATTTGAATTTGTATTTGTTGATAGTTTCAGAAAAACTATTTGGGGCTTTATTGAAATGTATATATAATTAACAGTCTTGCGTTTGATATACGACCTATACAATATTCTGCAAAGAGTAATGATCATAGTTAAAATCGATTTTAAATCATTTTAATGCAGAATGACCTGTAAGTCTCACTATTGATGAAATGGGAAAGAAGGATATTACTCAACATAGATTTTGCTATTTATTTGTGTTTTTTGATACAAACTAGGTAGATATCTACACTGTCAATATTTTTTCACATTTTAGTAACATCTTGACATTTAATACTTGATTGAACATCATCAGTAAAAGCACACTCGCCATCATTACAAAGTAATGATACTAATGAGGTTGATACGTCTCTAAAGAAACCACAAAACATTTCTATAATAAACAAATGGAGAAATCATCGATTTTCATTGTATTAAATTTCCATAATTTTCAACCTTGTAAATCCTTATTAGCGCTTCCCATGTTAGAGCATGTCATCGAAAATAAATAGTGGAAATGATAATCTGGATTCCGAATGCATGATCCGTAACAATTGTGGTCAAAAACGATTTCAGGCTCATAAGAATTTAAATGATCACAGTAATCATCTGGAGTTTGGCCATCATTATTATCAAAATTGTCGCCATACTCTTCAAAAATTGTATTTGATTGACTAAATGTGCCTTTACCGAGAAGTAAAAGAACAAAAACAGATTTGATAATTTTTAAAAACATACTTATACGAAATGAATGGAAATTTGGCAGTGATTGGTCTTTTTATAGACAAAATTAATTGTCGTATGGACTATTACTTGATTGTAAAATACCTGAAATTGTTTTTAAGACCAATTAATTTTAATTGAAAATATTGTAGGGAAAAACTGTTATTTATTGGCTTTCCGTCTTACATTTTACTTTTTTTATAACATTTAATACTTGATTGAATATCTGCACCAAAAGCACACTCGCCTTGATCACAAGTTAAACCTTTAAAGGAGCTTGATACGTCTTGTAAGAGACCACAAAACATGTCTGTAATAAATAAATAGAAAAATCATCGATTTTCTTTGTATTAAATATCAATAATCTTCAACCTTGTGTACCTCCAGGAGCGCTTCCCATGTTGGAACATGTCATCGAAAATAAAAAGTCGTAAAGATCATCTGGATTTCGAATGCATGATCCGAAACATTTGTAGTTAGAAACGATCTGAGGCTTATTAGAATTTAAACCATCACAGTAATCATCTGGAGTTTTACCATCACTACTAATACTATACTCTTCAAGAATATTATCTGATTGACTAAATGTGCTTTTACCGATAAGTAAAAGAGCAAAAACAAATTTTATAATTTTTAAAAACATACTAAAACGAAATCAATGGAAATTTGGCAGTGATTGGTCTTTTTATAGACAAACAAAATTGTCGCTTGGACTATTACTCGATTGTAAAATACCTGAAATTGTTTTCAAGACCAATTAATTTTAATCGAAAATATTGTAGGGAAAAACTGTTATTTAATGGCTTTCCGTATAATTAGTATTTATTGGTTTATTACAAATTAATTCATCTAAAGAACTTGATACGTCTTGAAAGAAACCACAAAACATTTTTATAATAATTTTCGTAAATAATGGTAAAAGCCATCAATTTTCTTTGTATTAAATTTCAATAAGCCTGAGGAGAGCTTCCCATGTTGGAGCATGTCATCGAAAATAAATAGTCGAAATGATCATCATGATCCGAAACAATTGTGGTCAAGAACGGTCTCAGGCTCATTAAAATTTAAACGATCACAGTAATCATCTGGAGTTCTACCATCATTATAACTATAATCTTCAATAAGGATTGACTAAATGCGTTTTTGCCGATAAGTAAAAGAATAAAAACAGATTTGATACAATAATTGTCGCGCCGATAACCCTGTGGAAATGGAAACACTCTCTGTATTAATTATCAAGGATCGAATTATATCCGATTCAGGAACCACATAACAGAAAACGTAAAAAAGAGTGCTAAAAACTAAGTTAATGATTAAAAAACTAAAATTTAGTATAATCATAACGACATGTCAATTTATTTTGCTCGTCTATTGTTAAAGTAAATAAATAATTTGTTATTAAATTTTTGTTGCTGTCTCAATTAAACATGAAGGTAATGATGGGCCAACCAGTCAACACCTTTCTTTGCTGCTTCTTCAGCTCCTTGTTTTTCGGCTGCATGACGAACGGGATGATTTTTCTTTGGCTTATGGGGATTAGCGTCAGCAATCTAACCACAATTAATGAAATTAATAAAAGTTTCTAATAAATTGTCACATTTCTGTATAAAATGGTAATTACCTGTGAAATGGCAACGAGCACAATAAGAAAGATTAAAAAGAACTTCATTTTGAGATGTACTTGAATTGAATGATACCAATTCGAAAATCGCACCTGCCTTTTTATAGTTGCGAAAATATTGAACTTCTGAATGTAACACATTAATTATTGCCAATTTTAAAATGATATTTTACTTTTATTTATTCAATTGTTTTTATTTTCTTCCGCGTAATATTGATATTGATTTGGAATTAAAATGTGAAAGCATTTGTTCCTGATGTATTATAGGTGCTTAGATGACATACATTCAAATTAAATACAAAAACGTTCGTTATAATCGTTCAAATATGAAATTTAAAATTTTGTGGAAAATTACCGGCTGAAATCTTCAGAATAGTAATTTTTTTTTGTATATTTATAATGAGATCAGCCGATTTAAAAGTGAGTAATTTGTTTATTCTGTAATTACATAGAATTAATAATAATGATTACGGGTAAAATTTGGGTTTACGGAAATAACGAGGAGGAAGGGCGGAGTAGGGTTTATAAATTAATTAAATGAGCCTCCACTCTTGGGTGGGAGAATATGTCAAAAATCATCAATTAGTGGATACATGCTTTCAAAATAGATGTAATAAAGATATGGGGTAGTAGCAGGACGGTATTGAAGAAATAGATGAAATATGGGCTACATACACACACATTGTTGACACACTATAAAACGAAAGAATCCACACCGAAACTTATTGGAAGTGATCCAGTTTCAGTTTGAAACTAAAAGTGGAATGTGAAAGGTAGGAACTGTGAGAATTTAAATTACGCTCTCACGTAAATTTTAAAGGAAAGACAAATTAAGGCGCCCTACAAGGGTGTTTTTTTTAACTAAACGTATACTTATATTGATCACAGATCCCAATAAGTTCTAGTTCTTTAAATCAGCGATACCACAAGCAACCGGATTTGGGGTAAAAACAAGAAGATACAGAAAGAAAAAGATAAGTAAAGATTCGACCGGCAAAATATTAGATAGAGAAAACAATTAGAAAAAAGTAGGATATTTATGTGGAAAATTAACAGACATCCGAAATATAAGTAATGCACGCAAAGGGAACGTGGTCGATTACAAGGGCTCTACTGTATTTGAAGGTAATTCCATACCATCCACACCGTAGTACTATTATATCAGTAATCTCATTCAGGAGAACATCCTTGTATGGTACATGATGTCCATACTACAAAAAAGTACACGTTTTGTTGACGTATTCTTCAAAACCAAGGAATATTTGTTTAAAATCTCATTAGGTCATTTATTCATCCTGTTCCATATTGAAATATAAGCCAATCTATTATGGGCACTCCATAGTAACACCGTAACACGTTTCAACATAATTTTGGCCAATTTTTATCAACGGTTAACGAACATTATTTAATTTTTAATTGATGTCATCCAATTGTAATTACATTTAATTCAAAATCAACATTACGCGGAAGAAAATAAGAACAATTGAATAAACAAAAGTAAAATATCGTTTTTAAATTGGCAAAAATCAAACAACTTGTTACCTACCGGGTAGTAAATATATCAACAATTTTTTAGTATAAAAAGGCAGGTGCGATTTTCAAATTGGTATCATTCAATTCAAGTACATCTCAAAATGAAGTTCTTTTTAATCTTTCTTATTGTGCTCGTTGCCATCTCACAGGTAATTACAATTTTATACAGAAATGTGACAATATATTAGAAACTTTTGTTTAATTTCTATAATTTTCTTTAGATTGCTGACGCTAATCCTCACAAGCCAAAGAAGAATCATAAGGTTCGCAATGCCGCAATTAAAAAGGGAGCTGAAGAAGTAGCAAAGAAAGGCCTTAAGTGGGCAATCACTCATCCATTTTAATATTTATTAACATAATACCTCTGAATGTATACATAATTTAACGACTGAACAATTAAAATAAATTTAAATGCAATCTTGATTTATATGTTGGTTTAAAATTAAGCAATCGATTCTTTTCTGAAAGAAGACAGTAGTGGATAAAGTTTCATTTATGATAAAATCTGGTACTAATATCATAGCACAAAGTTTTTACTTTCACTACATTGCGCTCTTGATAAAAATGATAAATTTCCTAATAGTGTTGGCAAATACACATTTCGTATCTTCGAACTTTGGTCCTAATCAAATTGTTGACATCCAAGATCAAGACAACACTGTTAAAATGTTTTTCTACGATGAGTATTAAGGGGCGTTACAAACTCCGTACCAAAGTTAGAATACCCTTTGATTAACATCATACGGGTACAATAACAAAATTTGGAAACGACACCAAATTGTGTGTGGAGAAGATGGAAAAATTTCGATGTAGCGGTAAAAGAAATAAAAAATTCTCAATGCGATTTTCAACAATATTTTTAGTGCAATAATAAAATTTCGTTATTTAAACTTAAGCCATAAAATATTTTATAAAAATATATTTTAAAGATGGCGCAACATTTAAAGGGAATTAAGAACCACATGAAAAGCAATCATCTTTGTTAGTCAACGAGCACACCATATCGGCCATTCGTTGATCTTTTGGACTTTCTATTTCGTTGGTTGGTACATTTTCAGTTTGGCCATTACTAGGTTCTGGGGATTTCAATGCCATTTCACCATTTTCAACTTTTCCGGATACTGGTAATCGAGATTTATCGACGGTAAACTGTATAGCATTTGCGGCCGGTTTCGTTCTCAAATAGTACATTCCGGTTTTCAGTCCCAATTTCCATCCATAGAAATGGATTGATGTTAATTTACCGTAGTTCGGTTGGGCCACATGAATATTAAACGATTGACTCTGATCAATGAATGCACCTCTGGCAGCGGCCATTTCCATTGTTACTTTAATTGAAATTTCCCAAACGGTTTTGTACAAATCCCGTATATCTTTCGGAATCGTTTCAATTGTTTGTATCGAACCATTACAGGCGATAATATGATTTTTCATGTCATCGTCCCATAAATTTAATTCGGTAAGATCTTTTATCAAATGATGGTTGACCACCTGAAATTCACCGGACAATACACGACGATTGTAAATATTTGATGTGTACGGTTCAATGGATTCATTATTACCAAGAATTTGTGCGGTTGATGCCGTTGGCATTGGAGCAATCAATAGAGAATTGCGTAAACCATGTTTAGCAATTTTTTCCTTAAGCCCTGTCCAATTCCATAGATCCGTTGGTGTTTTATTCCACATATCATATTGTAAAATGCCCTTGCTGACCGGACATTCTGCATATGTTTCGTATGTGCCATTTAATTCAGCCAGTTCACAGCTTGCTTCCAACGCACCATAATAGAGAGTTTCGAAAATTTGCTGATTTAGTAATTTAGCCGGTTCACTTTCGTATGGATAACGCATCAGAATAAAGGCATCGGCCAAACCTTGTACACCAATGCCAATGGGACGATGACGCTTATTCGATTTTTCCGCTTCAGGAACCGGATAGTAATTTACGTCGATAATTTTATTTAAATTTTTGGTTACGATTTTAGTGACCTCCTTTAATTTTTGGAAATCATAGGAACCATCTGTATTGACAAACATATTCAAAGCAATCGATGCTAAATTACATACGGCAATCTCATCCTTCGATGAATATTGAACAATTTCTGTGCACAGATTACTGCATCGAATAGTTCCAATATTTTGTTGATTACTTTTTCGATTGCATGCATCTTTGTACAGCATGTATGGCGTACCAGTTTCCACCTGAGATTGAATAATAGCAAACCATAAACTTTGGGCTTTAACTTGACGAATAAAACGCCCTTCCGCCTCATATTTTGTGTATAATGCTTCGAATTCATCTCCCCACGAATCAAACAATCCCGGACAATCATGTGGACACATTAGCGTCCAGTCTTCGTTAGCCTCTACACGTTTCATAAACAAATCGGGTATCCACAGGGCATAGAATAAATCGCGTGCACGTTCTTCGTCCTTGCCCGTATTTTTTTTCAAGTCTAAAAATTGAAATATATCAGCATGCCATGGTTCCAAGTAAATGGAAAAGGCACCCGGTCGTTTATTGCCGCCTTGATCGACATACCGTGCCGTATTATTAAAAACTCTCAGCATTGGCACCAGTCCATTTGATATGCCATTCGTTCCGGCAATGTATGTCCCCTTGGCTCGTATACAGTGAACATTAACGCCGATGCCACCAGCCGATTTTGATATCAGAGCACATTGCTTCAATGTATCGTAAATACCGTCAATGCTATCGTCGGACATGGACAGTAGAAAGCACGAACTTAATTGTGGTCGTGGTGTGGCTGCAGCAAATAGAGTAGGTGAAGCATGTGTAAAATATCGTTCCGATAATAAATTGTATGTTTCAATAGCGGCATCGATATCATCACCATGAATGCCGACCGATACTCTCATCAGCATATGCTGTGGCCGTTCAACAACTTTTTCCTTAATCTTCAGTAAATAGGAACGTTCAAGCGTTTTAAAACCAAAATAGGTGTAGCTAAAATCACGATCGTAAATAATTGCCGAATTTAGGCGATCGGCATTCTCCGTTATTATTTTATGATGATAATCGGAGATCATTGGCAATTTCGTTTTTAAATATTCGTTTTCCATATTATACAAATCGTCCATTACCTCTGAAAGGATACATATTGGATTTGATACTTTAACTCAGATCATTTATGTCAACGACGACGTTAAAATTGTATTAATTGAACCTTTCTTAGGGAAATTTTAAATTTTAAAGCTTCGATAAACATTGTAGTCTGCACAAAAGTTTTTTTATTAATTTACGATTGACAAAATGCCTTTTTAACGTCATCATCATCATGATTTAAAGATTTTACAACACAATACATGCAAGAGGACACAAACAACATACAGGGATAGCGAAAGGATTTAAATTTAATTATTGTTGTCGTCACCTCCACCAAAAAAGTGATCAGTTCATTATCTTGAATTTGACAAACATACTGAAGAGTCCAAAATGTTAATAACAGAAATTAGTGATTGAATTCTCATTATCTTGTCTGTGCTGTGTTTGACTATAGAATTTTTTGATAAATTCTTTTTAATACCGGACTGTCAAACAAAAATCCATGCTTAATACGTTATCTACGTTAACAAGGTTACCGTATTGTTGGTCACCAGCAAGTTTACGCTATGACGACTATTTTTTTGCGTAGACCAACTGCAACAGGACTGCGGCAAGAAGAAGATATTTACAATTGTTCGCGGACTGTATAGAATCTTATAAATCGGTTAGTTCAAAATCCCAAGTGTCAATGGTCACGCATTTTCAGGCGTATTGTGGCTTACCATTATTTCCATGGGTGAAAAACATGTGGTGATATAAAACTCGAAAAATTCATATGGTCGGTGGTACTTAGTTCAAGATTCTCCTATATAGTGGTCTCACAGAACATAAGCCATTGCTTGTTTCGTCATATCATAGCATATTTCAAGGATACGAAATTGTAAATTATTTGTTGTGTTCGTTCAATTATTATTGAAAGTAATTTTTAATGTTTGTGTTATCTCGAAAATCAGAGGAAGTGAGTTGTAGGACATTAAGGACAAATATAGAATTTAAGGACAATGAAATGTCGGTTTTGATCATGCCAAAAAATCTATTTTGGGAACATAAAGCCTACTACTTGTTTCAACATCGACAGAAGTTAGTCCAGCTTATGTTAAATTATGCACACACAAAAGCCCCATTTAAAGAAAAAATATATTTTTAGGGGGTACTTACCCGAAAACAATTTTTTCGTTTCTTTATGCAAATTGGACACGGCTATCCGAGCTGCAAGCAATGCATAATCAGCATGGTCGGTGGTCATTGTCGCACACGTTTCAGCAGCTAAATTATCCAACTCTTGTGTTGTAACACCACAATATAAACCGTTAATTACTTTCAATGTTACCGATACCTATAAAAAAATGTTTTGTTTTATTTATAAATAAACGGAATTTTTAGAATCAAAATAAATAAACAAAAAATAGGAATTATCTATTCTTCGAAGATGTTTTTTTTTTCTTTTTAGATAAACAGAAGAATATTGCATACTATACACATTTTTATGCTAAATTATTACACAATATTTTGTAAATGATAATTTACACAAAGTTAATCAAATTAAACTGTTCCCAGAAAACGTTAACAGCCCCACAAATTTTATTTTCGAAAATATTAGAAGAGAAAACATCGTCTTACTAAGATCAAGATTGCAACGAATATTTGACTCCTCTCAAGTCAAATAACACCTAACAGGATTCCTTACCTCTAGATCTAGATTCTGAAAGGATAAAGGCAGTTCCGATCAAAAAGTTTACAACATCAGAACTCCCTTTTTAGGAAGTCCACACTAGAATTATAATGAAGTAACCACAATTTAAAATATTTGTATTATTGATTACTTAATTTAGAATATTGTTGAAAACTGCGCAACAGATTAATATTGGCAAAGTAGACAACTTACCGGATCCACAAAATCCATATTAAGTCCATAGCAAAACTTTTTGATGCGTGATGTAATTTTATCGAAGTGCACCTCTTCTTTTCGGCCACCTTTAAACAATAAAGAATGTAAAAATCAACAAAAAATGTTCCCAACCAAAAAAACTAACCTCGTTTTAAGACGTACAGCTTGTTTGGTTTTACTGGTTTAACCATAGTGACTAAGCGTAATACTTTTACAAATTCACAATAACAATAAATATACAATTAAGAAGACACAATTTTTAATATAATATTCCTACAAGACAAAGGATTACAGTACTCTTTCAATGAGGACACAACTCGAAAAATGAAAATGAAGCCAAAGGAAAAACTCTGCAAGTGATTTAGCATTCGCGCGCTTTTATAGTTGTCAAATCGTTTTTGCCCTTTTTCAGTGAAACAATTTGAAACTTCAAAATGTAATAGACTTTTACGCAAAATTTACTATTTCAATTCTCAAGTGACCACTCTATGTAAAATTTATTTAAATTTATGTGCGTTTTTTGATAAATGATTTTTATCGCGAGTACCGAGTACAGTTAATTTGAAATTTTCAAAGTGTACAGTTTTTAATAGTTTGAAGCATTTTGTTTAAGTGGAAATTCATCAAAAAACCGTGGCTAGGGTTATCCGTCTCGATAAAGGAAAGATCTCTATAGTTACTCAAGAATTAAAAGTCCGCATTTTATATATAAGTCTAAGTAGTCATTTTAAAGTTTTCATTAAGTATTAAAAAAATGAGTTCCGACCAAAGCATCGATTTTAATGACCAAGAAGTCGAAGCAGGTGAAGGAAAAGAATTTTTTGGGGTATTTATTATTTATATTTCGTTACCGTACCGTAGTAATACAAAAATTGTTCTTTTAGGAATACATTGGAGAACGTAATGCCGCAAAAGAACGTCATGGTCAAGGATATGCACATCACCCGAATGACGATCAATATAACGGCCAATATAGGCATGGAAAACGATATGGACATGGTCTGTATGTATTTAAAAATGGAGCCCGATATTTGGGACAATACAAATGTAATTTAAAAAATGGTGTTGGAACGTTTTACTATCCAGACGGTACCATCTATAATGGAGAATGGAAAAATGATTTTCGACACGGTCATGGTCTGTATACATATCAAAATGGGGATAAATATGAGGGATCTTGGTACAAGGACAATAGACATGGTATTGGAAAATACATATTTAAAGAGATCGATTGTGCTTTTAACGGAACATGGAAGAATAATATAAGAATTGGTCCTGCCCAAATAATAAATAAAAATTATCGATATCACATGATATGGAATGATTCGAATCCTAATGGGCCGGGTGCCTATACGTTTAATTGCAAAACAATGGCGTTGGGTTATGTAACAACAGTTCCTGATCAACAATCACCAGATAATGGTGAACAATCCAAGGGAAATGGAATACCGAAAACTATATGGCGATCACAAATTATATCCAAATATGATTATTCGAAACTTCCGCCCGATCCGATGCCATTGCCAATAAGTGATTCGGAACATGAGGAATGCGATGAAACGCCTCTTGGAAGTGAACTTGAAATTATGATTTTTAAAAGACGTCCCGAAGAAGAGGAAGAGGAAGAAGGCCGGTTGGAAGGTAAATATGAAGATGAATCCCTTAAGGATGAGGAACTTGGATCCGTTAAATCTGAATCATTACACGATACAAATTAATTTTATTTTCCTTAGGATGCTTTATTTAATTTAATTTTTTCTGAATTATTTAATTTAATTTATTCATAATTAAATGATTTTAATAAATATTGGGTCTGTCTATACACCCACTTTGGACTTGTTGATAATTACAAGACAGTTGAGAATGATAGCCTTGTGTAAAAAAAAAGCAAGGAGTTGCTGCTCTTGTAGAGGGCCTGCCTGCGTATGATTTCCTTTCATACAAAAGCAGCACAACAACACTAAATATAAACAAAATGATATACTAGCGATGTATAGCAACATTATTTTTAACTCTAATTACGGGCTGACTAATCACTTGAAATTAAGAGCCAGTCTTGATAATTTTTTTTTTTCGTCCAAATCAATTTTGAAAAAATAAGTCTAAAGTCTTTTATATTGCATTGCTTTCGATGATGTGTGCCATCTTAAAATACACGTGCCCATAATTAATGGAGGACAACAACAAATTGTAATTAATTATAATTAGGCAGATTAAAGATGTTTTTGTGTTTTTTCTTGATAGATAATAATCGAACTCAATATTTCGGATGATTTAATAAGTTAGGGAATTTCATTTAAAATTTTCCAGCTTTCCATGCAAACATTTCTTCTCTTATCTATAGTTCAAGAACCTCTCGGTTTACGGTCAAATTTAAGAAAATTTCCAACAATTAGGTGTAGTACTACGATAATTCGGTTATTATTATTATTATTAATTGTCGGATAATAATTAATTATTAAAAAATAATTAAATTAATTACATATTTACAATAAAAAAGAAGATCCCGATCATCAATGGTTCAACCTTTGTTGAACATCTGTAACAAATGTGTTTTCTCCTTTTCCTTACGCTTAACAACATCAAAGCTGCGCTGTCTCCATGAGCTTTTTCGCAATTTTATTGGACGACTACCTACGTATCGACCTGAAATTTGAAATAAAAAAACTCGCTATCATTAATCATTTTGCGCTGTTGCTGATATCAAAGCGAAAGTGTAAATATTTATAAAGAAAAAAAAACAAAATTGGTTTATTTATAAAGGCTGAGAAATTATTTTCTTGACAGATTATCATTGTCGAATAACAAGTTCCGTAATAAATATGAGTTGGCTTGTTTATGATCCTTATTCAGCGTGTGACTTTGAAGCCAAACGGTCATATTGAGATTACTAATATCAGTTCGCAGTTAAATATTTTAATAATTTCATTGAGATTAGTTAGGCTAAGTAAATTATTTCGTTGCCGTGAAGTGTGTTGGATTGTGCTAATTTTTTTAAATTTTTTTTATTATTTTTAAAAATGGATTACGTTAAGGTAAGAATTTGAAGGGTGGCTGAAATATTCGAGTAACTTTTCCGTATACATGAGTCTCATTTTTTTTTTGGGATGGTAATCCTGGACAATGTTCCTTGTTGTTTTGAACAATTGTTCTTTATACCCCATGTCCCACACCCTTATTTTCGTAAGCCCTACATCCCACAATTTATTTTCAATACATTTTTGAAGTGATTAATAATTTGAAAAAAACCAATTTTTTAGAAAATGGGCGCACAGAGGGGTGGTGGATAGTGTGAGAGAGGTCGGGCGTCCTAGAGCACCCGAAAATCCATAGATGGACCCATTAGACATCCCTTCCGTTCTAACATGCCCTCGGTCTACCAATTTTAGAAGATCACTAAACCTTAGGATGGTTAATTAAGGTGCGTTATGGATATCTGAAAAGTTCGCCAAAATGGCTTCCAAACGTATTTGGTCTCTTTCCCGATACGGCTGGGTAAATGCTCACAAATAGAGGAGTAAATCTGTCTAAAAAAAATGACATTGACTTAGGCTATAGTGAAGTCTCTGAAACATTTGTCCGTAAAAACAAAATCTAAAAATTTCTGGTGTTTTAGCAATTATTTATTTTGTTATATCATTTGGGGCCTTTATTAGCTAAGAATAATGAAAAAAAAAATGTTTTTGAAAATTAATAGGCACAAAATTCGCAATCCAGTAATATTTCACCTCTTCCCTTTTCCAAAACTTATCTAATTAACGTTAAAAACAATAGGGAGTTTACCCATCCTATAAGCATACTCTCAATAAACTGTAAAAATTGATACGAACAGACTTTGACGACAGTAGCGTTCCGTAGACGACATAATGGCGAATCACAACATTTTCACAATCTAAGACAGACGGCTTCATCTGACGCTGATCAAAGGATTTTACAAAAATGAGTTGGGGTAGCTTCGACGCTCACAATTTTTTTTTTTTTCATTTAAAAGTTATTTTTGGATTGGGTCTCTCAAAATCCTTGTGTGGACAGCATATGTATACCCCTTTGTTGGACACTTGGCTCACCGGTGAGCTTGAGTTCTTTCCATGTATTTTGTATGGGGGACTCAATTTTTAGGATGCATTTTCAAGTAAATAGATGAAAAACTTGTTCTGGGCGTGAAAAACGATGGCCAAAAATATATTTGTATTACATTTTTTATCACCAAAATCACTAACGCTAACACCTCAAAACGGTACTTACTTTGCATATTGACGTTGTGACAATAAGCCATTTTTAGGTAAATTCAAACTCGCAGTCATTTCTATCTCACGTCTGTTAACAAACTGTGCGAACGACATGCAACAAAAGACACGCTCAAGGGGTCGTGGTAGAAGTTTTTTTGACAAAAACATTTGTCGCAGGGGTTGAGTTCTCCATGCAGGGTGAATGGAGGAGATGGTGGCTCACCGGTGAGCCAAGTGTCCGACAAAGAGGTAAAGTAATTCACGGCCTATTTACTGGTATTTTTAATACCTCTAAAAATGTTAGATTTGGCAAAAATACTCAAAACATATATTTAGGAGATGTCACCGACACCCAATCTGATAACTTTAAAGATGTGGCTTCTAGGCCAATTGAAACACATGAAAGCTCACCGGTGAGCCAAGTGTCCACACAAGGGTTAAGCAAGAACTAAACTTCGATTCGAAAATTTCGTCTGGATCCAATGATGAATTTGGAAAATGTACACCAACAGAGATCAAATGTACATACAATCAGCATAATTGAATTCGACTGGATAAATTTTTTAATATTTTATTGGAATTTTGAAAAGAACAATAGTTCAATAAATATTTTAGTCTAAATTAAAAATTATTTTTTCATTTTTTTGTTATCAATAATTTTTGTGTTCCAAATTATCAACAGCCTTTTTAACAATATTTATTATTTCCTTTTTTTTTTTTTTAATTTTAAATAAATATATTTTTGACAACATGTACAAATATATGTTTTACCGCCTGCTGTGCACTTATGTGTGATGTAATTGTGAATTAGTCAAGCAGCGCCAGCATCCGTTCCAAATAAATACAATTAAAATACGTTTTGAAATAATTACTCATGTTGTATTTATGTATAGGTAGGTGCGTTCTTGACTTGTATTACATTTACATTATGGTATCCGATTTTCTATTTGGTTTACCGAATTTTTTTGTATGAACAATTTGTCAAAAAGAAAATACTTTTTGTCACCTCCAAGTTTCTTTGAATTAATATGGAAATATTTCTCTAACATTTTTTTGGGTAATTGAAAAGTTTTTTGTCTTTAATTATTTTATTTATTTAGTGTTTTTTGTCCACCTTCAAATTATTGTTTTCTCTTAAATTGTATTTCAATGAAAATATGGAAAATATAGGGGTTCAGCAGTGGCGAAGCGTATCAATTTTTGTTTTGTCATAGTAAAATATTTTTGAAAGTTTTTTGTAGTTGTATTTCATTTTATTTTATTATTGGAGTACAATAAATAGATTTATAAAATTATCAAAATCGATTTGCTTTACCAGTATTTTTAATGCGTAAATGATTTTAAAAAATTGTTTAAAAAAGTTTGATTTTGCGAACAAAGTGGGCAATTTTTTTTTGCAAATACATACTTAAGTTCGAACATATTAAACATATTTTAATTAAACATTTTTGATTGCTGAAATTAGAAAACATTAATATTCGAGTAACATAATTGGTAAAGTCAAATATCGATTCGTTTATTGGGTTTATATTACAAAACAGAAAGCTAAAACTTTCAGAAAACAACCACATTCCACAGACAAAATAAATCTTACAGAACAATTTTGGCTGCCGATCTCTTCTTGTATACTTTTAGATTAAATATAATAAATACTTTAGGCAACCATTCAAACTATATAGATATATATATATATATATA
>JANSTT010001341.1:0-86933 GCA_026745375.1 Platyura marginata
TCGAGATTTCCATATAAAAAAAAGTGTTCGAGTTTTAGGGATTTCGAGTTAACGGGCGTTCGAGTTTTCGCGAGTGCACTGTATTATATTTTTTCTACTATCATCCATTATTTTTCACTTCACTTTTTATTTGATGTACCTAATTTTAAAAACTTGTGACAGCTAACATAACCAATAACCTAAAACCATACACTACAACTAAAACCGCACTAATTTTACAAACTCCACGCTCCACTCTTTCACACGGTATTGCGTGCGTGATTAGCTTTTACACGTACACTCTTTACCTCGCTCAGTCTTGTACACTCTCAGTCGCGCAGGAAAGTGTGCATTCGTTTTAATAACAAATTCCAATCACACACGATACGCATACGCTCTTTACCGCGCGCAATCTTATATGCGCGCTTATGGTGTTGAAATTTTTATACCCATATGCTGTAATCAAAGGGTATTATAACTTTGGTATGGAGTTTGTAAAGCCCCTAATACTAAAAAAAGGCTTCCACACAAAACTACTCTTCCCTTCATTTTTCAAACATTTCCTTAACTTTTCCCCACCTGCTCCACATTTTTCCCCCCCTTTCCCCCCCTCTTTCTCTCCCCCCCCCCCTTTTCCCCCTCCCCCCCCTCCCCCCCCCCCCCCCCATTTGTATTATGTATGTCCAGTATGAATCTCAAATGTTTTCAATACTCTGATTCTGTATTCTGTAAACTTGGTAGGTTTTGTGATCATATCCGATGTATTCAAAAGACAATAATATTAAGGTTAAATCGCGATAACAATTGTGTCAATGGAATTATGTCTACTGTAGCTTGTTTCATATTGGCAAGGATGCCCTTTAAGTTCCATTCGATTATATCCGTGTTTGAGACACACACACACATCCAAAAACTATTTTCTCCATTCATATTTACTCTTTTCAGACTCCCAACTAAATTTAATTGTATTTAATTGAATTAATGCAGGCTACAAATTCAATATTGAAGCGAACCGTGAATATAATACAAACATGTCCATGGTTAGTAAGACCAAGGATCAGGTTTTTCGTAAAATTTATATAATGGAACAAAATAAAAAAACACCAACAAAACATAGTTAAGTCAAAGCTTTTTAAGTGCCCATATCGATTTAACATGAAAATCGAAATTTAGCAATTTCATATGGTTGGTTATTTAAAGACCCTGGGTTGTACTAAAGTGAAACAAAATAATAAATTAAAAGTACGTATATTCTATAAGACAACAACCGGTTTAAATAAAAAAAAAAAAAATTCACTACATCGAAATCCAAAAGAAACGCATTTTTGTTGCTTCCAGACGCAATCCATCCGAATGGGTGCTACGTGT
Organism: Platyura marginata; assembly: GCA_026745375.1. Lineage (NCBI taxonomy): Eukaryota > Metazoa > Arthropoda > Insecta > Diptera > Keroplatidae > Platyura > Platyura marginata. Next base: position 1,348 of record JANSTT010001341.1, read on the forward strand.
TGGTTTAGTATTCACAACGAATATTAAATTGTGTTTCATATGTATGTACAATGTACATATTTTGAATAACGATAGGCCATTTACATCAGCCGATTCTCAATGTTTTTAACCAAGTGAGTCGCGGTATATTTTTTAATTAAAAGTTTCGTATCTCTTATAAATGGATAATCGTCGTTGTTGGTCAAAGATTTTTTTTTTTTTATTTTTTTTTTTCTTATAATGTTTCGATTTTTTTGCATTCAATACCTACTAAGTAGGTATTTACTATACTAGCATAATCTGCTTTGGTACTAAAAAATGATAAAACTACACTAAACTAAATCCATGGCTAAAGCATAATTTAAATATTTTTAGTATTACGGGAATTACGTTGATTGTAGAAAGAATTACAGAGGTACTTTGCAATAGGGAAAAATAAAATCCACCCTTCGTCACTGTTGGTACTAATTTTGACAAAATATATACATACACATACATCAGGCATGAAGCGTAACATTTTTGAAGACGAAATCTATGTATGGAAAACTTCAACATTAATATTTTCAAGAGCATTTCTAGCCACCATCAGAATTACTTTCCCAAAACCTTTAGTTGAAAAATAATTCATATTTTTCTCTTGTCTATCTTCTTGGGGTGGATAATTGGATGATGTGAATGTGTGTTATTTCATTATTATCTCCTTTAGTCGTTGTCTTTATATAAAATTTTTTTTTTTTAATAGAAGCACTTATTCCATTGCATATTAGGAGAATTCGTTTCTGTTATATATATATACAGATCAAACGTCTAACTGGCTAACGCCTCTATGGTGGTTTTCTTCGGAACTTATGTTTTGGATATACCAAAATTTCATTCGTTTTGTTATTTGTTTTAGTTTCATTTTCTTCTAATTTGTTATTTTAAAAATTCTCTGGCCATACTTTAAGATTGAATGTTGTATGACTGACTGAGTCTTATGATAATATTTTCCTTCTTTTTTTTTTTTTTTTAGGGCCACAGTATATACATTAGTGTTCCTTCTTTTCAGATAAAAAAAAAATAATCAACTGAAATGGAGGAATTAGTAACAATTAAACAGGAACCAGAATGGTTAATGAACGATGTTGACTACGTTACAGCCGAAATCTACAGAGACGATCAAACAATTACATATACGGAATATGAGATTAGACCCTATTATGAAAAAGAAATTGAATATGAAGATTTCAAATGCAAAGTACGCAACAAATTTTACTATCAATAACTTTTCACTTATTTTAGTCTTTTTTTTCTTCTTCTTCTTTTTTTTTTAATACTTAATGGAACAAAAATTAACTCAAATTGACAACGATTTGATTAGGGATAGTTAGTAACTAGACTGACTGGTATTAACTACATTGATTGATTAATAATGAAATCTTTAAATAGCACTGGAATGTAAGGGATCTTAGAATACCGGGGAACTCTTGAAAAACGACCGAATGTCTAGCAGATTGAACAAAATATTTTGATAGAACTGTATTCTGTACAAGGTCAAGGTATAACAAAAAATGAGTGTTCGGAAATAGTTCATTTTTAGTAGATAATTTTCCTACATACCGACATATTCTTCAGAAAAAAACAAATAATTGTCGTAACTGCTGTAAATGAACGTATTTGAGTTGTAAAAGTATATATATGTATATAACCATTGGCGTGCATAGTCTCCTTTCTTAGGGTGTTCTCAATTATAATAATAAAAAAAAACATCATAAACGGATTGAGCTCTATTTTCGCTACGCAAACTTTGCAGTTCCGCCAATGGTCTCATCAGACGTTGGAGCAAACGTTCTTTTGTACTCATTCTCTTTGGTTTAAAAGTTCTACTTTAAAATAGAACCATAACCATTTCTTAACAAAATGTTTACCACATTGTTAATATTTCTATTTAACGATATGGTGCTATCTCAAAGGAGAACCCCGTTAGAAGAATATTCTATATTTTGTATGAGGTAAAAGAACTACTGCACTAAGCTGTTTAATCATTACAAGATATGGTTCTTATTTTGTGCAGAACCTGTCGAAATTTTTACTGTATAATAGTTTGGACAATTTTTATTGTATTTAATGGTAGACTATTTCTAATTATCTAAAAAGAGGGTGTTCTGTGAACTGAGACTAGGAACATCCATTCTGCACGCCAATGATATGTACATACTTTTCAACAATCACATAGCATTAACTATATATATATATATACGACAAACCACCCTTAAAGCAGACACCTCTATGTATTCTTCAAGTTTTTATCATCAATTCGTATAAAGTAGAAAGAAATTTTACGACTATCTTTCCTGTGGCATTTAAGCTTTTGCGATATTATCATGGTAGTAGAGTCTATTACTTGATATATAAATAAATTTTACATACATCTATACATACATTAGGGTGGATTACGGTTGGGTGAAGACATTTTAAACCGAAAATTTCTGGAACTAGGTGGCTAGCATCCTGGGTAAAATGTCATCATTGTGTAGTTTGACATCTTTGTTTTGAATTAAGTTCCTACGTTTTATCGAAATCTCTTATCTTTCTTTTTTAACACGTTCAGCGCCATATGTCCACCGGTGGTACATTTTGGTCCACATCGAATGGACCGCGTGTCCACCGGTGGTACACAAGTCGAAACACAGTAACGGAACTCCAAAAACTTACAAACACAATAGCACGAACAATATTCGGTGTAACGCAATGCACTATTCCACAGAGCAGATAAAATATATAACGGTCCCACGAAACAATTGATCAAAATCAGCTTTGCGCTGAACGTGTTAATCAATTTATTAAATTTTGAAATGCAAAAAAATTATTTTCAGTTTAAAAATACGGATTTTGGAGATCCAAAAATGAAGAACAAGTAAATGAAAAATATGACTTGCTCAAAAATATTGAGTCTGAAAAAAAAACGCAGATATTCAGTTATTCAGACATTTTTGTCAGGATGTCTTAATTAGTGTGCTTACGAATATTTTTTCGAATTTACTCCACCCTAATAATATAATATATATGTGTGTACATCTACATAGCCGAACAACATTCACTTACGTCAGCACAATTTAAGCATAATAACACAAAAGTTTTTAATTAAAAAATATTTTTTATTGTTGTTGTTAGTTGACTATCAATGATTATTATCCAGGTGATCCCGAAATATTATCGACATTAAATCAATTTAAAAGCCAATAATCTAAAATGGTACTATGCATAGTGCCCCATACATAATCTCATTGGATGGTATATTATGTACCTATATATATATATATATATATGTGTATATGTATAATATAATTCCTGTAACTCTTGGATGAACTATCAAATCAATATCTCCTCCCTTTAACTCCAGACACGCCATGCGAAGTACGAAATACTTTTATATAGTAGACGTTCTGTGGTAATTATTGATTTTGTTCCGCTGTTTGTTTTTTTTTTTCCCTATATCTAGTTACATCTCGCATTTTCAAGTTTTGTATTATTCTGGCAGCTTTGGAATAATTGGAATTTTTTTTTTTTTTTTTTTGGTTTAATTTAAATTTTTTTTTTAATGAATTTGACGAATATATTTGTATTGTTGTACCCCAAGATCAATATACCTGTTAATAGGTAGGCAAATAAGACAATATTAAAATGTTGTTGTTTGTAAATCTCGTAAGAAATATGTACCACACCAATAGGCTTCATTTTCGTAATTTGAGTGTATATGTCAGTGGAGAGCTTTACGATTTTGTCTTAATGCCATGAATGAGTTTGGGGGAGTTGTTTTTTTTTTATTATTATAACATCTGGAATTCGGTTTGTTCAGATTTTTTTAAAGTGGCATAAAAAACCGTTCAAATGTTTTCAGTCATTTTTAATATTATGAACGCAATAACCGGAAAGGAACTCATTTCCAACGTAAAAATGCACTCCTAGCAAGGTTTTTTTTTTTAACAGCCACACTAATCGTCGGGATCGTCATCATTTTTTTTTATCTCTCTTGCGGTTCGTTTCTGTCTTATGGGATAATTTTATGTCGAGAAGAAATGTTATGACTGATGATCATAGGAGCGATTTTATGGTTTTGACGTATCTATAGATTTATGTAGATTTAGATATGCTATGTATGTGCATAAGTGACAAAATTAATAATTTCCCTTTTTTTCTTTCAATTTTTAGGGACTTTTACGAACTGCTGAGCAGTTAAAAATAAAAGGCTTATGCGAAGTTAGTGAGCGTACAGAAATTAATGAGAATACATCTAAACGTGGTCGAATAAAACGTTCTCGATCGTCGGATCGCAAATCAGCGCAGCCCTCTTATGATCAATCAATTAGTACGATAGAATCGAGTCCGTTGAAAATAACAAAGAATGACCAATTTAAAAATGTATCACCGGTAGTGGTATTAGAACAGGAAATTGAGAATTCTAGCGATCCGAAAGATAGGCACATGACCGATTTGGATGGAGTGGTAAGTGTTTCTTTATACCGATTTTTTTTTTGTATGTTTTTGTTTTAAGTACCTCATCATCATAATCATTTCATAATTTGGGTCACAAAAGTTCCATTGGCATAGAGGAGTTCTTACGGAGTTCCCCCACAATTTAGTTTCACAACAATTTCGTTCATGTCATATTTAAATGGTTCGCTAAATATCTAAATCTAAACGATGACAAAATTAGATTAGCTTAATTGTCCTGGCCGAAATCATATAGCTTTCATAACTTTTTTTTTTTTTTTATATATTTTCTATGTATGAAATTAATTTAGTATTGATGCCACTAACTGTGTGTATGTGTGTACAATTTTTTTTTTTTAGAACGGTACTTTAATGGGTGTCTCAATGGGTTTTCTGGATTTTGCACCAGAACCACCAGCACCATCAGCCACTCCAGTAACCGAACATATTGATCTCAATTGTACACCTAGTAATGATACAAAAGACTTATCAAGTAAGACGTAAGAAGTTAATCCAATTTAATTGTAAATGACCATCAATGTATGTAGGTTCAACACCAAATAGTGAAGTTAGAATAAAATTCGAAACACTACGTTCAATGGATCCCGAAGCATTAGACATCGAAAGTCATATTTCACAACATTCGATACATCATTTAGATAATTTTCAACAACAACAACAACAACATTCAAATAATTCTATACACCATCAACAGCCATCGGATGCAATAATCATCAAAGGAGACAATCAACAGCAAGATCAACAACAACAACAACAACAGCAGCAACAGCGACAGCATCAGCATCAACAGCAATCGGTAACAATGGAAATAGACGCAAGCAATATAAAACATGAGCAAGGTATGATCATTACACCGGAAATTGTGACAATGATATCATCCGGTCATATGGGTAAGATAATGAATTTTTTATTTGGGACACATAACAACAAATTCCGTTTTGTTACAGTCGAAATGTACAATTCTGAGTCTAGCGATGAATCTCAGATGAATTTAAATGGATCACCGACCGACAATAGTTCGCCCCAATATACAAGTCTGGTGAGTTTACATGATTTGAAGAATACACAAGGCGGCCCAAAAACATGGACCCAAGAAGATATGGAATCAGCATTAGATTCACTTAGAACACATAATATGAGCTTAACGAAAGCATCAATAACATTTGGTATACCATCGACAACATTGTGGCAACGTGCCCATCGTTTAGGTATAGATACACCGAAAAAAGAAGGGCCAACAAAATCATGGAGTGAAGACTCATTGAATAGTGCATTGGATGCATTACGAACGGGACAAATATCAGCCAATAAAGCATCGAAAGCATATGGCATACCATCGTCAACGTTATATAAAATTGCTCGACGTGAGGGTATACGATTGGCTGCACCGTTTAATGCAGCCCCAACAACATGGACGCCGGATGATTTGGAACGTGCATTAGAGGCAATACGAACGGGTCATACATCTGTACAGAAAGCGAGTACAGAGTTTGGCATACCAACAGGTTAGTGTATCAAGTCAGTGTCATATTTCTATAACATGATTTGTATTGTTGTGTGGGAAGGGAGGGGGGTGGGTTGGTATTGTGTTACGAATGTTTGCTTATTTGAATCGTCCTTTTATCTTTTGATGGAAAACCACCTGCACACATGCAGAACTAGGAACAGTGGTTATCTTATTCAGCATGTGACCTAGGGGGCTGACGTATATTTTTTTCCTATTCGAATCTTTGTGTTTAGTGCCTAGTTCACAATCGATGATTACAAAAATGTTTATAACATTTTAGGAACTCTCTATGGACGCTGCAAAAGGGAAGGTATTGAATTGTCCCGATCAAATCCAACTCCATGGTCTGAAGATGCAATGATGGATGCTTTGGAATCAGTGAGGTACGATTTTGTTACTGATAATATACGACCTGTTACTGATGATTATTTTCTTAATATCCTTAAGGGGAGGTCAAATGTCCATCAATCAAGCTGCAATACATTACAATTTGCCATACAGTTCACTATACGGTCGATTTAAGCGGGGTAAATATGACATTGGTGGCTTGGAGACTATTAATACGTCACAAATAGACCAGAGTCCAGAAAATTCGGTAAATTGAATATATTCAATTGGAAAACAAACAGAAATATGTAATTATATAATGAATTTTTCAGTTTCAATATAGTCCCGGACCAAGTTCGCAACAACAACAACAACAGTCACAACATCTACCACAACAAACACATCCAGTTCAAACTATCTTAGTTTCATCGCCAGCTTCAATGCAACACGTTAATATAAGCCAAAATAGTTCCCATGAAATTATTTATCAAAAACAACACTCGGAACATAGTTGAACCATGAACTAAACGAAAAAAGAGGAAAAAAAAAGAAAAAAGAAGAGAAATTGGGCGCAATCAGGTGTTCAATAATAAAGTTTAAATAAAATCATTAATCAAGTGGATATGTTTTATACATTTTCTTCAGTCTGAATCTAAAAGAATTAAGGAGACAAAGAGAGGAAGATATCTAGACTTGGGTTAAGTTACAATTTTTTGAGCTTTGGGTAAACGAAATTTTGTAACTTTATTAAAAATGATGACTTTTTTTTATAACCGACGATTAGTTTTACTTTTAATAATAACTCTGAATTAAGAATAAGACAAGAAAAACTAGGTAATAAATTCCAAATTTCGACTATATTTGGGCATAATTACCTCTTCTTTTCAAATTAAACGTTTTCAATGATTTTGGGTTTTTCTAATAATTTTGAAGCAATATAAATGCTAAAGAGGGTTAATACTAACAGAGCGGACACCGCGTCCGAAAAAAGCGGTGATTTAAACGAAAACAGGCAAACTAATACAAGTATTTTATTTATTATAAATTTAATTGTTAATAAAAAATAGACATCAAAATACACCAGAAACCCATTTTTAATAATAATAAAATGATTGTTTATGCATTTAATTTATAAAAGATAATCGCGAAAGACAATCCGAAAATCTTAAATTATTTTCAAAGTACAAACATTTTTGAATTTTTCGACCAGGAAAACTTTAGTTAGTATACATACAGTATACACCATCTGTACTAAAGAGTGGTCATTTGAATGAATAGCGAATTTATACCATTTTTCTAATAATATCTGGCAACACTAAAGCATAGAATTAACAATATAGCCTTTTGCTCCCCACCATTGAATTAATTTGATTTGGTAGTGTGCGTGTTATTTTTTTTATTTAGTCCATTTCAACTCAGTTCATCATTTTATTAATATGTCAAGTTTGGAGTGGTTGTTCTTTAAATTAAAGTTAACAAAAGTGAAGTTATTAAAAGTGTAAAAAAACGTATCGGAAAGTAATTTTATCATTAAAAAAGTTTAAGTTTTAAGTAATTACTATAAAATATAAATGAACAAGCTGTAGGTAAGTGCAATATATAGACAATAAATATTTTGTAGACAATAAGCGGAGGGGGGCTGCCATTTTATTAATTGAATTAAAAGTATTTCGAAAGGCTACATTTTTTAGTAATCAATTCTTAAAATGCATTTCATTTTTGTGCGGAAAAAGTGTTTTTTAGTGAGGTTTTTTTTTTTTGCACAACCATTTTTGAAGCGTAGCCTCTAGCGCTTGAAAACGTATGTAGCGGCCATTTTGGGGCACTTATTTGCTTTGTTCCTTTGATTTGAATATTTACGAAGTATCAAAATAGTGGTGTCTTGTCAATATAGCCGTCTCTCTCAAAGAGAAGGACAATCATTTTTGTTTTTCTTTTCCATAATTTTATTGAATTTTCTTTCTACGAATCGAAACGATGTTTGATGTGTGTTTGTAATCGTATCGTAATTGGAAAAAAAAAATTTAAATAAAGCTAACAATATAGGTAACTCCATTGAGATTTAAACAACAACAAACTTTCTACATTAAAATATTTTGATTGGCCAAAAGCTGAATGCAATTCTACAACATCAATTATTAATCGAAGTTACAAGTACTTTAAGTCTGAAATTGTCTATATTGGAATACACGCCAAGCCCCAAATTTGATCAAATGTATACCCAAAATATGTTGCCATTATAAGTATGTACCGGTTAGATGTTATTTTACCGTTCCAATGAGCTGGAGGGAAATAATCATCCTTCAAAATATTGAGGGAATAGATCTCTACCTCTCTAAGGACCGATCAAAATTTACTTTTAAAGTTCATTGGTCATTGGGCCCGTTTAGCTGGAGTATCGATCACGATCAAAAGCTATGTTTATTTGGCTAAGTGCGTAGATCCTCAAAGCTAATTCATAATTATTCATAACGAAATCCTCTTTCGTATACTTTTTTACGTTGTTTGTAAAGGAGAAAATCGGAGCCCACTTTTAAGGGTTTTTCATAACTCCTACTCAAGACAATATGGGAGTGGAATATTTTTTGCATATTTTTCTTCCCTTAGAAAAAATTACACCCAACACAATTCTTAGTGGAAAAAGTATCGTACAATTGTACCGGAATGGCAACACCAAATATGCTCCCCCAGTCAAAAAGTAGCTCAGCATGATCAAATGAGCAAACGAAAAAGGCAACACCAAAAATGCTTTCGCTCCACATTTAAATCTTATTGCTTTTTCCTTTTGTACCATGCTTTTATTCCATTCACTCTGCCGTTTTTTTTTTTTTTTTTTTGTAAAATTAATGCTGCCAAAGCTAAAATGTACTAAAAACGAAAACGGCAAATAAACAATACGAGGAAGGTATATATGTGTGGTAAACTTGAAAACTCGAAAGTACAGTCATACACAAATGTATAATGATTGTTAATGCTCTACGGACGATCTACGCCGAGTTTACGTTCTACGACATGCCTTCTCCCCTTTTCTCGTTCCATTTCCATTTACATAAGTATGGGTTTGTTACACTAAATGCTATAAGTATATCTATATACTATATATATGTTTCTCTTTCGTGAATAGATGAAATTCGTTTGTGTGAAAGCAAAGCGAATAGATTTTCTGTCGCATATATACATTTTCTCAAAATCATGATATTGTTTGTTTCCGCTGCGTCATACCTACTGCTGTACCAAGCCCAGCAAAGAATCAACATTTTTAGCTTGGCCAATACACTAAACAACGCGACAGCAGCTACTAGTGCACGAGAACAACGCAGCATAAGAATCGCCATTTTTAATTTTCATTAGTGAATAAAAATTGTGTTTTATAATTTCCATGTAATTAAAGTGTGATCAAAACATTCAATTTAATAACAAGACATTGCTGTGAATTCAATAATTTAACAAACACAAAAAGAAAAAAGATTTATCAAAATCAAATAGAAATTAGTGATTGCCATTTTTAATGAGCAAAGGGAACTGTTGATGTTGGCAGTTTTTTTTTCTCTTGAGAATGCATTTTTTCAAGGATTTCAATGTTATTCAATAATATCGAAAAAGGCAACATAAAAATGTAAGTTCATAATTACTTGTATCTAATTTTATCTAAATTTTCCATATAAATTTTTTTTTTTTTTCTTGGCGTCACGTCCGCCATTACGGACTTGTTCAAAGTATTGATTTTTCCGTTCACAGCCGCCGCCCGTTCAGAAAATTTCTTTATTCTACTATGTGCATTTAGGAAATTACGGAAAAATATTTTTCCAGATTTTACCTACAAATACCTAAATTGGATATTAAATTATAAAAATTAATTTTCAAAATTTATAAGAAAATTTAATTTAGTAATTTTTTTTTTTTCTGTAACTAGGTATCCATACATACAATATTCCTATACATATTTATATACAGCCTTGCATATTTAATAAAAAAAAAAAAAAAAATTATGGTACCTATGTGTTCATGCTTATGTATAAAATAGTTACGTATGTGTTAGTGGGAGTCGGGCAATAATTATTTCTACCTATTCGAAGCCAACAAATTTTCATAGGTACCTACCTACATACATAATCATAGCATCTTCATAACTACATCGGTACAAATTTTTGTATTCACATAAGTTAGGTACTTGATCATATTTTAAAATCTGGAATTTTGCAAAATTTAAAACAATTTTTTTTTCTTTTTTTTTTATTAATGTGTGGGTACTTCTATGTATGTTTATTTATTAATTCCGCATATAACTATGTATCATTTATGTTCATACATATTTTTTTTTTTTTTTGACAAGGTAATAAACTGGTTTTACTGGAGTAATTATTTAGATGTATAAATATATCTATACTTATGGTTGCTAGGTAGAAAAAAATTCTTTGAAGTGTTTCTCCTATAAACATTACTTTACCAGCCCTAATTCATTAAAGTACATGCCAAAAGGGGAACTCAAAACCCCATTACCTATATATGAACCTAATTGGTTTTAAATAAATCTATACAAAAACATAAATAATGATTTTTCCAATTATGTTTCAATTTAGTAAACAAAGAAGGGAGGGGAAAAGGTGAATCTATAGGAAATATTTTCAAAATAAAATTGATTTTTCCATTTATAACAACACAACAAGCAACAAAATTAATAAAATTGCCTATGCTTGCCTTTTGTTCTCTTTCTTTTTGTTTCCAACATCGGTTACTGCATCTCAACATGTGTGAAAATTCCCAATACGTGTACAGCTGAATTTATGTATAGTTTCATTATATACATGTCTCATATGGCGCATGCTATAATTTTATAGAGTCGTTTCATTTTGGTGTTGTTCATTTTCCAGTTTTCCAGAAGAACAAATAACTCAACGTACCCATTTATGTTTCGTTTTTGTGTAGGGGAATATCGGTCTCGAAAATCATTTTATATTGTATAGAAATAAAAAAGTAATTATTGTTCGACATTTTGTTGATTCCTAAATATGAAAAGAAAGCCAATAACAGGTACCTACCTATTATGGTGTGTATTAATTATGTTTGTTGCTATTGTCAGTTTGAATGTTTGGATCTCGGAACAGTTAGACGTTAGAGTATACTATGATGCAGTGTTTGGCAACCTGTGTGTCGGAGCTTAGTCGACAGAAAAAAAAATCATTTGGGAAAATAAGTTTATTTTTGTTTTTACAAGAATTTTTATTTATTGACATAGATTTGTCTATCATTTTGTATGCAGTGCAGCTGTTTATTTTTAAATAATTCTACTTAATCTAAAAGATCCGTTTGTTACATACAATTTTTATTTAAACCTAATGCCTATGTTTGTTATCTATCAGTCAACAATAATCCAGCTATATGCTAGTTTTCTATCCGTGTGTTCGTTCCTTTACTCTTAGGTTCATGTACCAAGAAGAAATTAAATTATGTGCCAAGAATTATTTCAGTGATTACCACTTCGGGATCATCTACGTACATAAATAATCTAAGAATTCCTGCTTAACAAATTGTTTTGTAACAATGATTTCTTTACCCAATTAGGAGTCTCCAAGCTATCGTGTTTGCTTTACTCGCAACATTCCTAAATGCCTACAATTTGTATTTTTAATGTGCCAAAGATCTTAAAAGAAAATATTGCATTTTTTCGAATAATTGTCCAAAATGCCTCTTTCTATCCGTGTTAGGATGACCCACAAACCCTAAGTGGTATTACTATTCACCAACGTTTTTAAAGAAATTTTACCATTACCACAAATGTGTAACAATAGTTTTAACTGAGTTAATGCAAAAACTGCATAAAAAAACATAAGATGAAGAATCCACGCGTATATTATGTATATGTATATAGTGTTTTCCACCGGTGTGCCCGCAGGTTTTGTCTCTAGCATTGCTGAATCAATAAGGACATCTTATCTCTTCCATTGGCATTTCAAACAAAATTAGAGGCGATTATCAAAGGTTCTCAAAGACATTCCTGTTTTTTTTATTTGTAATTAAATTCATACAATACCGAATCTTTTATTACTTATTTTAATATCCATGAAAATATAAATTTCACAAAATATGAAAAATATGTAAAAAATATATTAAGTGAGTTTAAATATTTGAATTTTTTTTATTAAGTCTGTTGGTCTGTAGTTTTCGCACAAAAATAATATGGGCATTTGTACAATATACAGGCGAAATACGTAAAAATATGCAAGAAAGTTCAATAATCAAAGGTTTAAAAATCAAATAGAAACGCTAAGTTGTTTATAAACCTAATTTTTATTATTTCAAAATTTTGTGTGTCCGGCATTTTAACGAATGACATCAAAGACTCGATTGTATGGGAAAAATTATTTCCGGAATTTCTCTCAAAACATCTTTTTTACGTTTAAAATACTAAAACGGCTTCATCATAAAAATATTTATTTTCTCTGGGGGGAGGGTCGCGATGACTACAGGCAGACCAGACCAATAAGTTTAGTTTTTTTTAAATCAGATAACCCCAATACTGTTTAATCCCCCTTTTTTGCTTACCATGTTCAATTCGTTGTATTTCCAACAGCTCACTACACATGTTTTAGTTCATTCTTGAGATAAGAAATAACGGAGGGGGATCCTGAACTTCCGTTTCAGTTAATTTCAATGCTGGCTCGCCTAGTAATATTGGGGTGGTTTTTGTTTCTGGCATGAGTCAAGTTATGTTCACAAAAAGAACAAAATGAAAAAGCGACCAGGTTCCATACAAATTATTTTCACCCTAGTGCATTATAATCTTGGTATCATTTAGAGATAGTGTATTCATACGCTTGAAAGTAAAATAAACAACAATTGCAGTGACTTTGAGATAAGAAAATGTGTTTATTGAAGTAAATTTTGACCGCTTTCAAGAGAGTTTTTCCTAAATAAAAGTCTGTGCCTCTGTGTCCATTTCTAAGAGGTTTTCTTGTTTGAACGTTCATCCAACAAATAGATGAAAATTTGTCCTCCTTTGAGACGTTTTACTGTAATATATACAATACAGCAGTGTTTTCCAATTACATTTGCCCGCGGAGTAAATTCACCAAAGTCGAGAAGTTCATTTTCAAAGAAATTTAACAAAATTTTTCTACTTTAAAAAAAAAAATTTAAATAGCCTAGAAAGATAACAATTGAAACAACAATTTAAAATTAGTAGTAGTGGTAAATGTTTATTTGAAAAATTCATTAACATAAAAAATATTTATGTGTATTCCCTATTAAATGAAAAATGTTTTTTGTCAATGTCGTCTATTAGAAAAAAACCTAATGATTTCCCAAAGGATATAACTTAAATATTATTTTTTATCAATAAGACCTACACAATTTCCAATTATGATGTCACATTATATTAAAAAATAAAATCTAGAAATTTATTATTTATTTGATTCATATCATTTTCATATTTTTAAAAATACCTGCTCTCAGGGAATGTCGTATGATTACAAATAAATTGTACTTTGCATATCGGTTTTAAATGATAAATAAATTTAAAAAACCAAAGTCATCTACTACTGCTTTTGACTTAATGCTGTTCGCTGATTCAATACTTATCCTAAAAACAGACGTACAATTATTTGTTCTGTACATTTATACAAACATTTTATTGCTGTAGGTGTAGGTAAACAAAATTGTGGTACATAGTACAAATACGTACTTCTAAATAAAATTCAACATAGATAACCTTAAAATAACGAATAATTTTTTAGCCTTAAAGGGCACAGTAAAGACTGATTGTTTCTATTTTAAATTCAATTGTTGATAATTTTATTAAAGTGAAGAAAATATTCCTGTATTTTTTTGATTTATTATGGAGCAAATCATTTTTTATTAATTAGAAGTACTACCTAATCGATTGTTCTTTACCCTCTCGCCCCCCTCTATAGAATGATATAGAACACAACTATAGAAGAGAAATATTATACAGTGCTTCCTCGCTTGGACGGAGACATATGGTCACCGAAAATCTGTCTGGTCATGAGGCGCTTTTGGCATAGAATAACAAATTAACTCAAAAGTAAAAAAAAAAAATCCAAAATTCCAGGGGAGATTAGGTTGCTCTTACAATTATCTTCTTCTTTTTTTTTTTTTTTTAGCAAGGAAGTAAAACAAAATTATAATTCAGATCTTGAGAACAAACTACTTTATAACTAGGGAAGGGTTGCCCTAAATTAGCTCACTGAACACTATTATTTAAATAAATTTGTTGAATTTTGAATTTTCTGTTGGGAAGTTAGTACAACACATTTTTCACAATGGTTCCCAATAGTTCCAAGAACAAGTTCTTAAACTTAAAAACGATCCTATATATTAATTTTAATTTTTACTCCCTATTTCATTGAAATTTTCATTTGGTACAAATTATTTTGCTAATTTTCATGAAGGGTTGGTTCGCTTTCAAGTTTTAAGAGTAGCCAAGCTACTAAACTCACTCCAGTCTCAACCTGTGAAATAGCATGATTCATATTCATACGCAAAAAAAATGTTACTTTTGTGAAGGTGATTTCGTCAACTAAACACAAAAAACAACCCTTTTACAGTCTACAAAATCGAAAAAGGGTGTTTCTTAACAATAATAAAATAACCTTTATGATAGCATCCATTTTGTGTATAATAAGAACATCAAAACATTGCTGACATGACAGTGGTCATTATGAGGCGCCCATCTTGAATGCTTCATATATTTTTCATTGGCCTTGATAGTTCATGTTAGATAAGAAACGATTTATGTATAGTCTAGGAATAGATCTGTATGGACAAAATGTAGCAAACTTTTTGTTTGGTTTTATTAATATTTATACCAAGATTACTAAAGATATGTGCCATATAATAAACTTTTAATGAAATCATAAGTGGGAAAGAACCTCATATTACACCTCTCTATATAGCTATGATTAATTTGATTTTGTATCTCTTTTTTTTACAGTAATATACAGAACAAATAAAATCCTTACAAAATGGAAGATGATCAACAGTTTTGTCTTCGATGGAATAATCATCAAAGTACACTTATTAGTGTATTTGATACATTACTTGAAAATGGAACCCTAGTTGATTGTACATTGGCAGCAGAAGGAAAATTTCTAAAGGCCCACAAAGTTGTTCTTTCAGCCTGCAGTCCATATTTTGCTGTAAGTATAATTAAAAATGGCACCGTCATATTCAATATTTTTATTTGCTAATCAATTTTTTGCAACAATTTGGAGACATTTTTTTTTTAATATCAAAATTTCATTCTATAATTTTTTTGATTTGGATTTTCTATGAACTATGAACTAAATTGTTTTCTCTTTAATATTGCAGGCTTTGCTCGCACAACAATACGACAAACATCCCGTTTTTATCCTCAAAGATGTAAAATTTCAAGAATTGCGAGCAATGATGGACTATATGTATAGAGGTGAAGTAAATATATCTCAAGATCAATTGGCCGCATTACTTAGAGCTGCCGAATCACTACAAATAAAAGGACTTTCTGATAATCGAGGTGGTGGTGGCAATAGTGATTCATCGGCTTTAAAAAATGATAATGCTCAAAAACACACCCCTGTACCTGTCGTTTCAAAACCTGGTCTAACTATTGAACAGAAACGACCAATTAAACATACCGCCACCGATGCTGATATGTCTGAGTCCAGGGAAGGGTCTACTAGTCCAACTTCGCGAAAACGCAAGAAATTGCGACGAAGAAGCACTGAAACAAATAATCTAGTAGATAATCATGACCAATTATCAAATTCCTCGTCACAATCTATGCCACATCATCATCAACAGCCACAAATTCAGCAAACAAAATCATTACACATGGCTTCGATGATACCAACAGCAACGTCCCTTCCACAAATCACCTCTGCTACCTCCACCGCAAATGTATTGAGTGTTACCAAAAAGACTGATATTATTCATGAACCGAAAAAAGAAGTGGACCAAATTTTACATCATGATGAAAGCGGTGGAGAGGACGATGACGATATTGCTGAATCAGAACCACCAACAAGGCGACAAAAATCAGACCTAGATATGTCCCATCTCAAAGAGAAAATGGAATCCACTCATTCAGAACTGTTAATTGAACCAAAAAGTGAATACGACGATGGTAACGATGAAACAGTTGAAGATTTAACATTAGATGATGAGGAATTGTTAGAGGATTTGGATCAGGCAGGACCAAGTCACGGCGGCGAAGGTTCTAGTCAAGGTACACCAATTTGATCATTTTGTTTTTTTTCTTTCTATCTCTATTTTTTTTTTTAAATAATTTCTCTTTTAAACATAAATGTTTTTTTTATTTGTTTATTATAGGATATGCACAATGGCAAGTAGATCGAAATCAGGACGAAGTGTTTTTAGCTGCACAAGAATCAGCCGGACAACATCGGGATGCGCAAGGTAGGTTTCATTGTCTTTTTCATATACGGCTATTGAACGGTAAAAATGCATTAATTTATTAACGGAAATTAGTTCAATGTTTAAAAGATTTTCTTTTTCTTTGTCTATAAATTAAAATGCTTTTTGCATTAATTAATAATAATACCGATATCGAATCTAATTTATATTCTTGTTCATATAATTTTTTTTTTTTTTGTATTTTTTCTGTCAATAAATATGCAATTTTACAAAAGTCATAAGTCGTATTCAATAACATTGCAGTTTTCCTAATGTTTTTCTTTTGTTGTTGTTGTTAAATTGGAAATTCAAAACATGTTGAAACATTTTTAAGTCACTGATTTTGTATTACTGAATTTTTTTTTTTTTTTACGAACGAACGAAACAAACGAAAGATAATTGACTAAAAATAACGCTTTTAATATTTAGTACAGGACACAACTAAATATTTGTATGCTGAAAATAATCTTAAATCATAATAATAATAATAATAATAATAGAGGAAATATGTTGTTGGTATAGCGATAAGATTATCAAAAGAAATTTTATGCAACTGCGTAGAAATGGTGATAATAAATTTAGTTTTTTTTTTTTTTTTTAATCAATTTACCTCATAATTAAAATGAAATATTCAGTGTTGGTTTATTTTTCTTATGAAGTTTTAGTTTTTTTTTTTTAAATTTTTGATAAGTAATATAAATGAAATATTAAAAAACGTGAAGAACATAGATTAACAACACTTACGACTTAAATAATATGAACTCTCCCCTTTACTTGTATTGGCATCAAATTTACCAACTGAACTTGTTTTGTTTTCAAATAAATTTTATAAATTGTGTGCTAATTATATATTCAAAGAAATTACGACTACTACTACTGCTAATAATGATATAATTATTGATTGATTGATTTGAAATAGTGCCTCCGGGAAGGTGCACCGTGGGATTATCGTAGAAAGGTAGGAGAAGGGGAGAGAAGATGAAATAACTGAATTGAGCTCTACATAGTTTTTACAATTTTTTGTTGTTTTTGGTTTATATAAATTATTTTTTACGCAGTGTCGGTTCGGAATCTTGTCCATTTGATCTAAGTGTATAAGGGGTGTAAAATTAGGTTTTCGATTTTAAGTCGGAATATTGAAGGTGGGTGGGGGGTTGTATTTTATCTTAATTTACACTTGACCAATTAACATTTTAATGTAGGTGAGCAAAATTTGGTACTGTTTGTGTTAAAAATTTGCATTTTGCGTTGAATATTTTAGAAAATATTAATTAAATTGAAATTTTAATTCAAAAATAATATTTTGACTAAAACCTGTTAGGGCGTTTCTTTCAACCTTGAAATGTTGACAATAATATTGAAAGATTTCGTACAGTACCACCACACCGCACTCACAGTTACAAATGATTTCCGTCACTGCTTTTTCTGTGTCCAATTGGTTTTTTTTTTCTAGTTTTAGCAAACATCCTCATTTGACTTTTTTTTTTCCTCCTTTAACAACTTATTCGAGACGAAGTCGGGTTCAACTCAGTCATTTCATTTTATTCAAAATCAGTGACAATTTTGAATGTAAGAAAAAGTATAAATACAAACAAACAATTAACGTAACCAATATAGGTTTCATCATGTTGCTGCAATGAATCTATTTTTTTTTTACAATTTGGTGATTGTGTAGCATATAAATTTTTAGTGTACTGTGTTTATAGCCGCATAATTTGAGTATTTAATTTAGATTTTAATAATTTTATTAGTTTTGATTGAACTATTTTTTGAAGAATATGAATAATTAAAGAAATGAATATAAATACGACTGGAAACATAGTACACTCCAAATTTGTTGTTGTATTATTGCTATTTAAACACATTTTTTCATTATAAAAATTACTTACATTTACTCGTTTGTTTAAAAGTAATAAGTTTTTTGAAAATTTTTTAAAAATTTTTATATTTGGGAAACGGTCTTCTATCGATTTTTTTTTTTTTATAAATTTCATATCTGTTAGTCATTTATTTGTAGCATGCACTTTTTAATTTTATCCATAACATATTTTTTTTTTTATATTTTACAATTGGCTCATTTTAATTCCGGGTTGTATCATTCGTGTCTTCGCGATTTTATGATTTTAATTTTTAAATTAATTTACATTTTGGTTAAATTAATATTGAAATTACAAAAATTTTGCACAAATTTTTCTTGTTCTCTAAAAACAACAAGGAAAATTGTGGCAAAGTATTTTTTTTTTCTGTGAGTGAAGTGTAAAGAAAATAAAAAATAAAATAAAAACTTGGCCATGATTTCATATGAAAGAGAAACAACAGCACAACCACACTATTGGTTTATGGATGAAAATAAGACACATGGAAATGGTACTGTAATTGTAGCTGTAAATTTTAATTAATTTACAGTGAGGTAAAATGGTTGACGGAAAATACGAATATAAAACATAAGGAAGTAATAATGGTAGTATGCTGTACAACAAAAGAATAAATAAAAAAAAATTAAATGATATTTAGATGTAAGTATTCCATCTTTGAACTGTATCGGTTCTGAGGTGTCTCACGTGTTTTGAATATAATATATATTTTTTTATTTTCAAATTTATATTTAATTTGTCAATAGATAAATATCACATTTCAGAGTAATTAAATTTTCGTCAACGGTAATTTCAACATTTTCTTTTGTATACCCAAACAAAACATTTTTCTTTATAATATGTATGAGTATAAGGAAAATGATGAAATGAAGTCTGGAAGAAATTAATTTTAAAAAATTCCTATCGACTATTTCTGATATGTCATATTTATTTTATTTTTTTCTTTCTTTAAATATAGTCAGTTCATTTAAAATGCTATTTAAATATTAATTTAAATCAGGTGCTTCAAAAAAAAAAAAAGAAAAAGTCTAAAATAATTTTTTTTGTTTTTTGAAAACTGATTAAATAGCCATTTAAATATGTGTTAGTATGTATTTTAAATCAAAGCGAACTGGCTGATCCTGTAGGCTTCTGTGAATCAAACAAAAACAAAAAAACCATTGACAGTTAGTTGGTTTTTTTTTGTTTGTTTGTCTCATTACACTGAAATGTGCTGGTTTTAAAGTAATGGTATCAAATGTATGACTTAAGATTCATAGGCAGCCTAGAGAAGAATACGATTATTTGATTTAAACGACATTTTTTTAGAAATCATTCAAGCTAAACAAAAAGTTTCCTTAACAATTTTTTTAAAAAAAAAGCAGAATTAAAACAGTGTTTTAAATTTGTTCGCAAAATTGTGCGGTGACTTGACTACATTTTCTAAGGCTAAAACAGGTAATTTATATTGTGTATGTATAATTTTTTTTTTTTTTAAATAAATGTTTGTTGCTTTTTTGAGCGAATGATGAGTATAAAGTAAACTCAAAAAAAAAAAAAAATAACAAAAATTTATTAGACTAAATATTTTTTAATGTTTGGCTTAATACATTTTTATTATTATATTTATATTCTAAAAATTTGTTGTTTTGTTAGTGGTCTTAATTTTCTTTTTTTTTTATTGTAGTATTTTTATGCGTTAATTTTAAAATTTTTCTTAAAAAAAAATCTTAATTTTTTTAACTTTGACACCATTAACAAATCAATAAATATAATAAATCCTAAAATCCAATCCATAGACATACAAATCTTTTCGAAATTTAAAAATAATTTTTTAATCTATTCCCAAATTCATATCATATAATTCTTGATTTTTTTTTGTCAAACTCCTTGCAAATCATTTAAATGTCCTTCCAATTTTTTTCCAAATTTAAAAATAACTAAAATCAAAATATTATACCACACCCATTCAATAATCAGGGGTTGTTATTGTAAATACATATAGGGCAGTGTAATTTTTTTTTTTATTCAATTAATCGGTGAATTATTCCAAACAAAGGTTAATAAGCCATGTATGTGCTTTTAAAAATTGAAAATTCTTATACATGGATTTTTGTTCCTAAAATTACTCTAAAAAAAAAAACAGGTAATTAATACGACAAATTGTGGACCACCTGGAAAACAGTTAATAAAGGTAAATTTATTTATGTTAAACAAAAAGATGATCTTTAAGTAAAAGTTATACAAATTTTTTTTTATGAACATACTATTTTTAAAGGACTATTTTTTGTTATCTTTAAATTAAAGACCGATAAATAATAATTTTTCCAATTACATAATTAAATAGTTTTTATCATTTCTGATGTACACACATACATACGTAAATTATTTGTTAAATTACAAGGCTTGTGTTTGTATAAATTTTATGAAAGTTTTTTTTTTTGGGATAACATTTGTACAACTTTTACTACTAAGAGAAAGTTATGCTTATGTTTGTTGAATTTTTGCATAGACAAAAATAAATTCTTTTACAGTGCAACGCAAAAATAATGTAACTTAATTTTTTTTTTGTACTTACATGCAGCATTTATGAAATGATTGCTAGTGGTTTTTTTTTTCTAAATGTCAATGTTACTAAATTCTATGCGAAACCAAATTTTGGCAAAACAAAAATATTTTGACAATGAAAAAATCATGTAATCTCTGAGCTACATTGTTTTTGAATTGCCCGTGTAATTCTATGTGTTATAGTGCCAAAGATTCAAGATAGAAGTTTTAATTTATTTTTTTTAATGCGTTACCATAATTAATTTGTTAAAAAACTTTAGTTTAATTCAATATTTACCGTTTTCGGAAACACAAAACTCAGTAAAAATTAACTTGAACTGTAACTCTTGAAACAATTTTTTAATAAATTCTACTTATTGGTGATTATCATATAAATAGTTTCGGCTGAATAAATTAAATATGGAGGCTTACACAGGAATAACCTTCAAAAGAGGTGATACGGGATAAAATACTAAATCGAAATTACCACACAAGATTTTTTGAATTTGAGCTTTATATAGTGAGGGAGGCCATATTTAAGAAATGTTATAGTCCTACGGTAAAGTTTATAACTCAAATTAGAGAAGATACTATCAAATAATTAATGGGAACGATTTGTAGAGAAAATTAACTTTCAAAGTTTTTTTTTTACAACAAAGATTTCGAGTTATTGCGAATGCATCTCTATTTTGGTAGTTATAAAGAATTTGATCATAGAGCACTATCACATATCTTAAAAATTGTCTCAGTCACATGGGAGCCCCTAATTCAAAAATGTTTTCTAGAATTTTTGACATAGAATATCATCCCCCCCATTAACTTTTTGAAGGTTATCATGTTAATTTGCACCTTATTTTTTTGTTGTTGCAGAAATTACCTTCACACTACTTCTTCTTTATATGATATCCTCCGATTCTATATTTGGACAAATTTAAGAGATCTCTTTTACCCACGTATTGCTTTAAATTTAATAAATTATCTGCGAGTCCTCTTATTATGATTCTATTTACGAAAATGTAACAATTTCGAAGGTGTTCCTTGAAATCTCTCCATTATTTTGTATGGAGAATCATTAAGTATAGATTTGTAGGACATTTATTAAATGAAAGATAAAATGTGAGAGATTTCTTAAAATTCTCTGATGTAGATTCGGGCACCCGGATTTAGTTAAAATATTTTTTAAAAAAAAAACCTAATTTAAATTTCAAGCAGCTTAGTTTTCTATTTTTATTATACATCATATTGTAGATCTATTTCTTATTACCTACTTTTTTTTTTTTTTTTAGGTACATTTGGAAGAAAAGTAATGACAAAACAATATTTTTTTTTAAATATTCTAAAATTAGAATTTTTATGTTTATTTTGTTAATATTGAATTTCTTATCAAAATTTATTAATCTTGGCGCCACAAAATTCACAACTTTTTTTTTAATTAGATGTAAAATCAATCAACATTTATTTTATAAATTGATTTTTAGGGCTTTTCATAGATATTTTTTTTGTTAGTGTGTATTTTTGAGGTAGTGTTAATTAAAGTTTTTGTTTTTATATACTAAGGTCTGTGTTCAGAAAAATAATAATTTTGCATATTTTGTATGAAAAAAAGTAAAAACTAAGGAAATTCTCCTATTTCATAATAAACGACAACATAGCTAGGAAGATATGAATGGAATTGTTTTTTTTTTTAATTTGTATTGGCAATAATTTTTGCATAAGTTGACAATTGGAAAGGAGTTACAGAGATGGTTTGGGGGTTTTTTTGTTTGCAATAAAATAGCAACGAAAAAAAAGGTGCAAAACCTCTATATTAATTGATTTGGCTTTTTTTGTCGCTGCTAATTTTGTTGCAACAATAACAAGCATCTTTGTAACTTCTACAACCGTTAATGTTGCTCCCATTCATATTTAGACAAAAAAATTGCCAAAAAAAATTAAAAAACAATTCCACTCATAGATTCTCGAGTGTCATTTGATATATTAAATTGGACAAATTTTTTTATTTTTCACTTTTTATTACAAAATATGCAAAATGCTATTTTTTTTAAACAACTGTATGTACATAAACAAAAACTTTATTTTTACTCACTCAAAAAACACCTACTACGAGAGTGTTCGTAAAAATGCCCATAAGTAATAATGTTAATTTGTACGAATACTCTTGATGCCCAGTGTAATTCTAACAATAAATAATAGCCATTTAAATTTTTTTTTGGACAAATTTGATTTGATTTTTTTATTAAATTAAAAGAAAATTCTGAATTTTCATTGTAGCTAGAAAGATAATTTAGACTCAAAAATTTAATATTTAATAATTTTATGATAAATTCGAATTTTGGATGTTTTTTAAAATTAATTTGTTTGCCTGTACTAACTTTTTTCATTCCAAATGTATTTTGATTTTAATAAATTGGTTTAGTGATAATAGGAAGTGAGATCTACAAATTATGTGTTGTCGAAATTATACGAAATTTTTTTAACGTAAATAAAAGTTTCTAGAAAGATAAGTCAAATCAATCATTTTCAATTAAAAAAAAAATAACTTCTCAGGTTCAATCTCAAAACATCGAGTTTTTATAGATAATTTTAAAGTAAAATATCTAAGAATGAATCATAGGCTATTAAATTTAATTTAATTTGGTAAATTCATATTTATATTTATAGAAAATCAATGTTATATTAATAATTTGGCTATTATTTGAAGGTGTCATATTATAAGAGATGACAATTAGGGTTGTGTAAAATAATTTTTTTTTTTCGATTGTTCATTATTATTGATTTTTACAAACTTAATTGGATGTGATACACACATACTAAAATATTAGGGTTATCCAAAGCATTTTCTATGTTACAATTTATAATTCTTGTAGCGATTTATATTTAACATTAAACTTAGGTATTGATTATTTCTTTTAAATTGTGTACTTTTTTCTCGAAATACTGCTCTTGTACGTAGTTGTATATTTTTTTTTTTGAAAAACATGAGTGCGTGCAGTTTTTCTTCAATTTCGAATTATTATTTACTGTAAAATTACAGTGTGCTATTGCGTTTTTTTTTTAATATCTATATGTGGCATCCAAAGGTTTTATGAAAAGAATAAAAGGGATATTTGATGGCAAAATGCATAAAATGTATCTACATTTTTCAACGCATCGAAGATTATACATAGTCAACACTTAAGCAATGAACTGATTAAAACTAATTTATTGGAAAATCGGTTCGATGTATGGTCAGCTAGCTTCAAATTTTACTTGGCAAAAAAATCAAAATTTAACATTTTCTTTTATGAAATTATTCAATGAATATTCCCAAACTGAACACAACCAAAATATAAAGAAGGAATATTTTAGGGAAAATATAGTTAGGGGGTTATGTAGTAGATACAGTAGTAAAGATGAGGATATTAGTGAAACTCACTTGTAGCAAGTGAATATAGGTGAAATGACAGATTTTTAAGATTTTATATCAATTCAGGTAATGTTTAGAGAATAATTAGGAATTAGAATATTTTGGATGTGTAAAGTTTGTAAATCTACATGGTTTAATAAGCTTAACAAATTTAATGTATTTTTTTTTATATTTTGCCAAGTACATTTTGAAGCTAGTCCATTTCTTCGAAATGTTTTTCACCTTAAAATAGTGATATCAGTTAATTGTTGATGTTTCTTGGTATAGACTTTGATTCCTTGTAATTGTAGATGTGGCATATACATTTATTATTTTTTTTTTCTTTTATTAACATTTGGATGCTTGTATATATATATATTGATTATACAAAAGTAGCACTAGGTTTAACAGAAAATGATTATGGAAGGACGATTGCACAACACTGTTCAAAATTATATGTGGCCAAGATCGACGACAGTATTTGAAGATTATTTAGTAGAAAATTTAAAATCAATATTACGATAAAGTTAAATATCGACAAATCTAGGTATTGTTAATTGTAATATGGATAGATGTTTTGAATAACCCTAAAATTAAAAAAAGTATTTATGTAACATAATTGAATTAGAGGGTAAGCTCAAAAATATTGAATAATAATTATCAAAAAAAACAAATTATAATTATGGACAACCCTGATTATTTACTTATACATATCCCAAAATGATAGAAAAATTATTTTTATTATGCATTAGTATTGTAGTAATTATATTAATATTACAAAATTAATGAATTTAATATCCTTAAAATCGTCCTCAGGTAAAAACACCTTAAATGACTATAATACACTCGATGTAATGAAATTCAATCTCAGAAATGGTAACAGAAAATGAATTATACTTTATTGTGCAGTCATCGCTTTTTTTATTTGGAGAATTTCAATATTTTCAATATATAAAATTGGACGGTCAAAATTAAACTTAAAGATGAAGAGGTTTTACCTTTTTTTTTTATATAATTTAATCTTTTCTAATGGTATTTTCTTTACTAAAGAGTTTGACCTTCTTGAAAATGGTCAAACAGGTAGATTTTTTTATTTTAAATATTAAGTTAAAAATGGTTTGTTGTTTCATCACTAATTTATGATTATTTTATTTTTTTAAAATAAATGTTTTATTAAATGCTGTTAATCAAATATTGTGTTAATAAATACGTAACTACTACAATAACAAGTACTACAAGTAAATTGTAACGAAAAAATTATGATAATAATTACTGTAATAAGATTCGTATTTAATTTTTTTTCTCATATCATGACATAACACATGTAAACTACAAGGAATTATACGTACTGCTGTTATGTTATTTTGTTTAAAAGTAACCGGAAAAATGTTTTATGTTAAATTAATGATAGGAAAATATTGCTGGAACATTAAAATGTTAATTGAAAATATTTCAATCAATAAAAATACATAAATAATAGCAAATTTCGCAATGAAAAACACAAACTTCGGCATAATATCGATTTTACTTCTCGACAATTAAGCGAATAAAATTGATATGGCGAAATTTGTTGTTTTTTTTTTTAACGAAATTCTCAATTATTTACGTATTTTATTAATTGCAATATTTTCCTTTAACATTCAATATTACTGATTTTTTTTTATTCTTTCATTAAGGAATTTTTGTTATTTGATCGTCAGCAGTTTTTGTTCAGAAAATACCGAAATTCATGCAGTGTAGGGTTAAATTAAAATTACATTACAATCAATTTTCAATCATTTTCAAACATTTGCTTATTATATTAACTTGTAGTCACGGTTTGGACTATTAATGGAATGTACGTATTGTTTTTCTTTGGACGTGTGCGATATTTAGTTTCCTTCTTAAGACACCATGATTTTTCACAAAGAAATTAAATGTTTTTGGTTCGGCAAGTCACATTAATTGGCCATTTTTGTGATGTTTGTACCCAAAAGTGATTTAATTTTTTTTTTTTTTTATTTAATTTTATATTATTTGTCTGAGAAGATGTTAAATATCGTTCACGAAAATTTCGTTTTTATTGCCTAATTTTATTTTTTTAATAAGTATGGAATTGTGTTGAAGAAATAAGATTAAATCACTTCAGAAAATCCTTATAAAGTCACATGACAAATCGTATGTTCATAAAATAAAAAAACAAAAAATGTCAATTTAACAAATTCTGATTTTTTTTTTGTCAAAAAATTAATTATCGATATTTTGCATAAGATTATTTACCTTTTATAATTACATGGCGCAATTGAAAACAAATAATTCGATTTCATATTACCAATTATGTATCAATATCCGAAATATTTTTTTTGTATGTAAATTTAGTTAGGAGCATCATAATTTTATTGTAATTATATAATTAATTATAAACTGCCCAAGAAAATTTTTAATTTTTTTTTTTAAGCACTTAAGTGTAACAATTTTAAAATAAAGTACATACATTGCTTTGTAATAATACACCCATTAACAATTACAATAACCCCTATGTGTAAAAACAAATTTAGAAAAATTAGATAAATTAGAAGCGACAGTTATTAAAAATAACCGGCAATTTTGGTTGGCACTTGGGCGACGCAGCTCAGCCTTTCTTGGTATCGATCACCATCCCACCACCAGTACAGACGATTATTTACTCTACGACTTCTCCAACAATGGCAACTTTATACAAAAAATATATATGGCAACTATAATGATTAATATCCATAAACATTTTGTAATGTTCATCACTACATTATTTGTAATAAATATAAAAGAAAATTTAATTTTGTCTTTTCAATTCAATTCAATTCAATTCAATCCAATCACCTTTAGGACAAGATATCGGTTTTTTTCTTTACATTTTTACGTACAACTACCATACGATCAGTTTACAAGAATTGGATAATATTAAGGGGTAAGTATTCGAATTTTTCAGAGTCGTAAGTAAAATTGGATTGCAGTTCATCATATTGTGTGTCTACATGCTCCAAATGTGAAATGTGCGGATACAATTTTCTTGCCAGAAATATGTGAGGAGTCGATTTGTATACGAAAAATGAAGTCCAAGATCTTGTTACATACGATTAGATGTTTACGAGTGAGACCTCTAAAGCCTTGATTATTCCTTTCAAAATTCAAGCATATCACGATGTGTGACGAGATAGATAGCATTTTTTTTTTATCTAGATGTTTCTATTTTTATCATATTAAAAAGAAGACCGAAAATTTCTAATTCTGCCCAAAGATAGGGCAAAGCTTTATACAAATTTTATTGAATTTCTAATATTTCATGTTCAAAATGCATGGGAGAATTAACTTTTTCCGAAAATGTTGTTTGGAAAAAAATGGTGTAAATTTAAAATATCAAAATACTAAGTTTCAAAATCATTTTTTCAATATTAAGAAAGCTCAAACTTAGGCTACTTTTTAAAAAAATGCCCAAAAAAACATCCACATTTACCTAAAGTTTTTTAAATAATGATTGGATTGGTGATCCTCGAAATAGGCAAAGGCAACAGATTAACCCGTTGCGGTAAAAGTTGGTGTAGTCACGCTAAATTTGCTCTGACCTGTTGTCACTACCATCAGCAAAACCACTCGACTGCAAACGGCTAAATCAAAAAGTTTGCTAACTAATAAGGCATACTATGAGCCTGCCACATTTCATGCAATATCAAAACAAAAACCAACTCGGAGTTACATTCTTTTTGCATTGTACGGTAGAAATGTTGATATTTTGTTGTAGACATTTTTTGTAGAAGGATTTGAACCTGAAATTTATAAAAACAAATTCCTTGTAATATATTTTAAAATTAACGTTCCTCAGGATTAGTCATTTCAACTTAAGTAGAGGTGCGGATGATGCAGAATTAAACGACGTCGAAGCGATTTTACAAAGCTTTCAATTCAAACTTTTAAATATCAGTTATATTCGTCTCCTCTGTACATAGCTTTTACATTTTTTCCATTAGACATTTATATAAGATATGTAGATATATGGTATTTATACATATTTAAACTTTAAAGCTAAGATCTTCAGCTTTTCTATGACATGAAATAAGAAATTCTACTTTTGGTGAGCTCATCTTACTTTTTTTTTGGGGAGACTTCAAATTGTTTAAAATATCACCAAGCTTTTTAAGAAACTTTGAGAGTAAAGTTATAGTGGGGGTGGGGGGTGGTGGTTTTTAGTCGACCTTGCCTTCCAATACTAGTTTATTATCAATTTCTCCAAAGATTCTGTTGAGTTTTTTGAAAATAGGAAAATCCTTTACTTGGGCTAATTAGTCATTTTTAATGAAATGAAAGAAACGAATTGTTATTTTTGATTATTAATTTTTATGTCATTTGTAACTCTCCCATGTTTTCTTAGATTGTTATTTTTGGTCCACCAGCAACATAAAAAAAAGCACTTAAAATATGATGCTAGTAAATTCAGCCCTAATAGCTTCCACCCACATATAAACGATGATTCATAAAATGTATAATAAATATAGGTGTTTTGTGCGCATGAATTTATCGATCCATCGCCATCACCAATTTTGACTATTACCGATTTATTATTTGAATTCAATTAAGTTATTCGGCAGACATTGAAATATTGAATAAAATTGTTTTACATAAATCTTTGACAATATTTTTTACTGATTCAATAAAATTAAAAATAAAACCGCCAGTACTTTTAGTGATTGTTTATGTGAAATAATTTGTTTTTTTTTAATTGACAATAAAGGGGCCATTTAAAAAAAAACAAAACCTAATTCCTAATACTATGTCCAATTATCAATTCCAATTTTATTGTTATTTTTAAGAAAACTGCCTTTGTTTAGCAGACACGATGCGTAAATAGTTTGAACACTTGCATTTAGAAGCATTACTTTACGAAAATTAGATACACTTCAGAATGCATTCCCACAATAGAAGAGTGGATGAC
The DNA here is from genome assembly GCA_026745375.1 of Platyura marginata. Lineage (NCBI taxonomy): Eukaryota > Metazoa > Arthropoda > Insecta > Diptera > Keroplatidae > Platyura > Platyura marginata. The sequence goes on from JANSTT010001341.1 coordinate 30,795, forward strand.
TCCATTATTAATTAATTTGTTCACGTGTAGTACAGAATTTTGGATAAGTGTATTTTCCTATTTCAAATTTATATTTTAGTTCAATTGTCATTTAATTTTCTGCATCATACTGTAGTCTTCTAGTGGATTCTATTCAATGTCTGAAACTTATTCCCTATAAGAAATCTTTGGATTTTAAATATTTCGACAATAAAAAGTACTCCTTCCAATACATGTGATCCGAATTTGTACCTGTTTTGTAGGTAAAATATTTCTAGATATTTGAACTCAGTTTTTTGTTTTTATATTTTGAAACCATTATTAATGACAATGAGCAAACACAGTTGCCATCTTTTCAGAGTTATTTTATGATTACCATTTTATTTTAATACAAGAAAATTAACAAGTTTTTCAACATGAAGTTTGTTTACACCAAGTTAGAATATCAAAAATATTTCAAAATTCATTTGTAATTAGAAGTTATTCCAAATTATCGCGTAAGTTACGTATAAACTTCACTGTCTCCGTGAAAGGTGCAATTTTCGGCTGTCAAAATTGAATGGGCCGGTTAGGTATGTGGGGAACATTTACATTATCGACACAAAAAAAACATTTAATTAGTTTTAGGCGCACAAGTTGGTCAGACTTATGAACAATTTTGATATTTTAATATTTTCGTGAATTTATTTATTTATTTGTCATGGAGGACATAGGGAAGCAGTTTGACCTCTTTGATATTTTGTGGAAAAATCCTTTGCAGCGTAAATATTAAAATGGACCAAAAACGGAGCGTCCTTCTAGTTTAAATAAAAGAAATATTGCGAAGTATTACAACATTCAAATGGATGTGACGTATTGTTTAAAACAAAAAATTAATAAATTTAAAATATAAAAAATAATCACATCTTTCGGATAAAAAAATATTTTAAAATTTACAAAAATTATAAAAGGTACATTTGGCCACGATCCCCTAAACCAAAAATAGTGAGAAAAAAAAATTTACAGCATTATGCATAAGGGCAATATACTGAATTGGAAAACAACAACTAAGTTTCTAGATTTTTTTTTTTTCTAAACTCATGTCTAGTTGAACTTACCGATTCCTTAACGATTTATTAAAAAAAAAGGTATAAGAAATTTTGTAAATAATTATATTAAATTAATAAATAATTTTGAAGATAACGAACATTTGTGTTATTATTTGAAAGCGAAAATAAAATGTTTCCACCAGCTTGCAGCCAGCATGCAAATATTTTCTAATTAAAATGAAAATTATTTATTATAATTTTTTTTTTGTGTTGTGTTACAATAAATGTGAAATCTTTTATATTATATTACAACTACTAAAATAAAAATGGATTGTAATTTTAATTTCGGTCGTCTTAATAATTTTTTGAATTTTTATATCAATTTTAATTATAACAAAAATGTTAAACTTTCTTAAAGCTTAATGTGTGTCGTGTCGTGATTTCGAGTTTTTTGTGTTTTTTTTTAATTTTCGATTTTTCCCTAAAAAAAAGTTTTTGTAGGATTTTTTTTTGTTCCTAAAAATATTGTTCCATTATTATTATTGTTTGCTGACCAATCATTATGTAGGTAATTATTTTTGCGTTGATTGTTTGTGTTAAACATTTTTTTTTTGTTTAATTAAAAAAAATCGTATTGTTTAACAATCGAAAACTGTATTCGTTCGCAGGATGGTTCGTAAATTACGACATTAAAGAAGATACCAAAGATCATTTACCAAAAACAAGAATATCCCGTCATTGTCTGACACGTCGCAGTGTGGCTCGCCGTGGTCGTGCCTTCGGAGCCGTTTCGAGAAAATTCCATTTGGCCCTAGAAAGGTACATTCGATGAATGTATATAGAAAATTATTTGCTTTTATTTTTAGTATTTTGTTTTGTGTCTATTTCTAGCTTCAGTGAAGAAGCATTTCCGTGCAATCAGTGTGGAAAATTCTATAAACATCGTGGCAACCTTAGTAGACACATTAAATACGAGTGTGGTAAACCGGCAAATTTTTCGTGTCAATATTGTGGGCGAAAATTTTCGCAGGGATGTAATTTACGGCGTCATGTTGCTTCTCAGCATATTTTAAATGTGAAATCAATTAAAAAATAGATTTTTAATGTGTAAAATTTAAAAAAAAAAATTCATTGATCTCTATTAATTATGAATTTCTAGTCATTTCCAAATATTTCTTTTTATTTATTTTTAAAAGTTATTATATATTTACATAGATATACCACAATATAATTGATAACAAACGAATTGTATTCTTTTTTATTTTTTATTACAATAAAAATACATAATTAAATTGTGTTTTAAATTTGTATATGTATTTTTAAAAATGGAAAACGCTTTTCAATGTAAATGTAATGCAATTAGGTGTAATGTAATAATCGCGTGTTTAATATAAATGAATATTGATCTTGGTTATACGTACATTTGAAGTGTTTGACATTTTTAAGAACGTTTTGTAACTTAGCTAGTGAATTGTATGTTGTGTGTTATTAATACACAAAAATAATTTTCAAAAAAAAAAAAAAAAAACCAATAAACAGTCGAACTTAAAAATTTCAGGATCTTATTCGCCTTATCTCACGAAGACCATTGTGGACTCATCCGGTGTACTGATGTTTTCGTGTTTTCGATGCAATCGAGTTTATCAGCACATGAAAACATTGAACAGACATCTACGGCATGAGTGTGGCAAAGGAAAGCAATTTATTTGTGGTTTCTGTGGACATAGAACCCAACGAAGTGATAGATTGTTAACACACATTCGAAATCAACATCCAAAATTAGCACAAGATCTTCCAAAGCGAAGGCGTAGCAGTGTTATTGGAAATTTAGAAATTATATCAAATCAAAACGCATCTATATAAAAAAGAAAGAAAGAAAACGTTTTCTTATTTATTTATTTGATAAAATAATGTTAACAGTTTTTATATTTAATTTTTATTTCTTTTTTTTCGTTTTAATACGTTTTCAAACCATAAAGATAGAGTGATTTTTTTAACCTTTTATTTACTAATCTATACTAATTATTTTTAATGTGTATTATAAATATTGCCTAATACATGCATTGTTTTCTAGTCTGAAATGCCAAACAAAACGTAATTTATTAACATGAATTATATATATACATATATATATATATATATAAACTAATTATATCATAACTATATATACAATAAGATGATTTTATGAAGAAAAAAATAAAATTGTGGAAACTTTTTTACCATATTTCATTGCGATTGAATTCATCTTATCGGACTTTTTTTATTTTTATTTTTTTATTTTTTTCTTTTCTATACAGAACAACTTTGAGAAATATTCTTATACTTATTCACAGATTGGTGACAATTCTGAAAAACTAATGTTGCTGTCTTCCCTCGTGTAAAAAGGGTCTTTGCCCTTTCGTCTTCAAAATATATGGACCTTAAAGGGTTAACTTTGTCCATAAATTTCATTTCAAAGAAAATATTGGAAATTTAAAATTATATTATAATAAAAACCTCCCCCATCGTTAATATTAAGAAAGTTCAAAATTGTGTCACTTTTGAAAAAAATGTTTGATTGGGCATCACTGATGAATTAAGCTTAGTTTGATGTTAGAATCTACAAATTGAGAATAGATATGAGTTTTGTGGGGGTGGTATTTATTATCTATTTGTATAATATTTCTGAATAAATAAACGACATCCATAGTTCTAATAGTTGGACTGACATCTGTCAAATTGGTTCATAAATGATATTACATATGTAGGTGTTGGACGTAGCCAATGTTCATATCTAATATTGTTCTATTATGCCATGAAATAAATGTATGGTGAATCATCTCTATTCACTAGGATGGTCTATATGTGCGTTGTGTGTGTGTGTGTGTATATATAAATGCAACGTAGAAAATTCCCATCTTTAGTTAAGTAGTGAATCTGGATGGGGTACTCATAATTCATTCAATCAATTTTTTTTTGTCGAAAGACCGCGATTCAAATCGCAATTTAAATAGCGTTTTAAATCGCACTTTTTTCTTTTTTTTTTTTTTTTTGGTTTTATTTTCTTTTATATTTTTCTTCATTTCCTTAATTGGTCATTTTATTGAATTGTTTCTATTCATGAAAAATTGATACAGACAAATTGCATAAGACCAAATGTTTCAGATGGCCAGAATCTATCGACATCTTCAACAACAATATATGAACCAGAAGTTACAATTAGAAAGCTGTTTAAATGCTGTAATGTGAACGAAGATTGTTCCGGATGTGCGGTGTCTCAGCCATTTCATCCAATTACAACAGCAACAACAACAATGAAAGGACTTTTTCCACAAAAGAAAAACTCCACGGTACAATATCACTGCACACATTGTTTATTTGCCTGCACATGGAAGTACGATTTAAAATTGCATCTTAAACAAAAACATGGAATTCATAAAAAACTGTAATGATGTTCCTATACATATATAAGAAAAAAAAATGAAGTTAATTTAAATATTAAATATGAATTTAAAAAACAAATATTTCGTTTGCAGAGATGTTTTTAACATTAAACGATAATTTTGACGAAAAAGTAACAAATTGTCTTTTTTAATTTTCAGGAAATTGTATAAGGCAGTGGAAACGTAGCCCATTAGAAAAACGATTTCATTGTGATAAATGTCCGGATAAAGCTTACACCAGACGAGAAAATTTATATCGACACAAACGTGTTGAATGTCAGAAGAAACCGCAATTTGAGTGTAGCACTTGTTTTCGAAAATTTTACTATCGATCGACTTTAATAACGCATTCAAGACATCATAAGATTTAAACTCATTTTCGTACGTTTTCGAAAAGAAAAATTACTATATTTGTATACTAAAGAATAATCGATACAATTTTGGTAATTTTTAACATTAATCATTTGTTGAGTCTTTACGAGAGAACGTTTTTTGATGGTTAAATTTTAATATATATATAACAAAAAAGAACTTTAAACATTTTTTTAAAAATCAAAATCGTCCATTTTTTCCAATGGGACTTGTACAAGCGAGCAATTTAGGTGTGATTTTTTTTTTGTTAACTCCTTGGTACATTCCACGTTTTCTCGTTTTATTATTTTTATTATTATTTTTTTTAAATTTTATTACATGGCAAAAAAAAATTTTAACTACACTCAAAAAAAAAAAAATTTTTTTTTTGTTAAATGACGAATATTTATTCATTTCACGTTAACAACATTTTGTCACTAAATAAAGTGAAATGTAAAAACAAATGACAAAAATGATTTTGTTAATAGGATAAAAATGTTTGTTAGTCCGAGATAGTCCGAATAAATTTGTCTAATTAACAATTTTTTTGTTATTAATGTGAATATAAATTTTTTTTTGGGTGTGTAGGTACTGCTTGAACATATTTTTATTGTCCTGATTTTCCTTATGCAAATTGTAAAAGAATATTAAATAAATGACGTTGTCAACTGACTTAAAGTCAAATTTCTACACTATTTTTGTTTGAAGAAAATCAAATCTTCAATAATTACAAATAAACGGATTGAATGGATGTGGATCCGTTTACGTGATAGAATCAAGACCGCTCCCAACTATATAACGACTGACAAGAATTTATTTACATAAATATGGTATTTGCAATAAATTTGTATGAACGTCCGGTTATTTAGGTTTATGAAAGACTACAGAATCGATTTTTAATAATGAAAATTTTATTTAATCAATTGGCCAAAATAACTGTAATAGTACTTGTTCGGAAAAATTGTATTGTTACTGTAATGCTAATTTTAATATTATTGCACGAGTTTTTTTTTATTTAGATTTTTGAGTTTTTTTTTTTTTTTTTTTTAATTTGAACTGTTGCGTAGTATTTTATTTTGTTTGATTTTGAAAGAAACTTTAGTTTTGTTGTTTTAAAATTATGATTTTAATTTTTGTTTTTCTTAAAAAAATCGTTTTCTAGAAAACCTAACGTGCACACCAACAGTATTTTTTAATAATTCGTCCGATGTATCAACGGAGCGATTCTTTTGCACTGTGTGTGGCAAAAATTATCTACGGAAACGTCATCTACAGAGGCATATGCGAGACGAATGCATTGGGATACCACCAAGATTTGAATGTGAATTATGTCCATCGAAATTTCGGCGAAAATATCACTTGGTTAGACATATGAGTGCACGGCATGGAATTTCGCAATCATTTACGGCACCGAGTCAAGACGAAAAACCACAAATACCTTTATTGAAAAAAGAGAATGTTGAAATGACGAATGTCATGAATAATTTTAGTGTCGATGCAATTATGATGAAAAATGAGAATTTCGATTCGGTAATGTCACCTAAGTTTACATTTTTCGATGATTTGCGACAAAAATTGGGATTAAATTTTAGTCAAGACTCTCTACTGAAAGATCGTCAAATTAAGTTTTAATTTATTTACAATATTCGAACATCGTATATTATTTTTCGAAGATAATTTATTACATTTTAATATTTATGATGATAACCTACTACAGTCATATTTAGTTCGTTCGTCATTACATCATCATCAACAATAACGGTTACATTTCATAAAAAAAACACGATAGTCTGGTCTAAAAAATGCTAAAACTGATTTTTGCCTTTTGATGTGGCAACGCCATAAAAACATAATAAACCGAACATTGACAGTTAGAAATCGTAATTTATGGCAACACTGTTTATCCAATTGCAAACTAAATCACTACATTTTATCTATTCTATGAGTATTCTTGTATAGTATTATTATTATTACTATTATTCTACTATTCTTTATGAAGTACATACTAAGTCTTATTTTAAAGTATAAGAAATACATACAATTTAGAGGCTAACAATGGTAAATCTTTTTTATTCGTTACGTAACAATTTATCATGACATTTAGTGACCGGTGTTGATTTTCTAGCATTTCTAAATCTGTATCCTTATTCGTACTCCAAATAAATTAAGATATTTTAATTGTTTTTTGTAATTTCTCCACGTTTTGGGCATTTTTAATTGTAAAAATGCAATAAGAAAAAGAATTGGGTAAATAACGCGTTGAGCTAGAGACTGAAATTTTGGGGCACCTTTTTTGTTGAAAAATATTTCTTTTCTCATCTTTTTATGGTGTTTTCTTTATAATTAAAATTTAGGGAGAATTTGTAAATGTCTACCGCCCTTAGATAGGTCTAAATGTGTTTGGGAGGGGGTGGTTCGAGGGGGACAGGAAATTATGTTGACGTACAATTTTTTTTAAGGTACATTTTTACAAAATATATGCAGAATTACTCATTTTATCCAGCCTTGATTTGGCAACATTTTTTAATCGATCAAATATTAATTTTCTATGTTTTATTAATTTTGTGATGTTTTACTTTAATTTAGTTCCAGATGATATTATTAGAGATAATCGTGACATATTCAGATTCAATACAAATTATCCTCCTTACCTAAATTTTTTTTTAGAAAAGGACACATTTTTTTTTGTTTTAATCACGAATAATTACACCTAATTTATTTTAATTTATAATTAATCGAATAGTTCGTATGTATTTCTGTTAAATGAAGTCTTTTTTTGCCCAAATATATATTCCAATGATAATTAAGGTTTAGAGTTAAATAAATTTATTGACAATAACAATTTCGTTGCATCTTCTTTGTTTTTATTATTATTATTATTATTAATTACATATTAATAATTTTTGTAAAATAATTGATAACCAAAAATAATTAGTAATGTATGTTTTAAATTTATGACTAAGTTTAATTGTGTATCATTTTCAATTTCTAAGGAATAAATTTTTTTTTTCATTTAATTTCTGCATTTCAATTTCTACTAAAATATCTAATTTATTAAGAGAGTTTTTTTGTTTTTTTTTTTGTATATTGAAAATTTTTGTAAAAATTCTACATTTATTTTAGAAAGACTCGATTTTGGTAATCGTTTTAGTTGTCAACTCTGTCAAAAAACCTATTCGGCAAAAGGCAGCCTAGCTCGACATATAAAATATGAGTGTTCGCATAACAGCACACTATTTGAATTTAAGTGTCCATATTGTAATCATACCAGCCGACGAAAAGATCATCTAAAATGTCACATCCTAACGCATAAACGATAATGACGGATCAAATGAGAGAGTATTTGTTATGTAGTAGTTATACTAAAAATCTGATATCCAATTAAGTGATTATTGTATTTTTTAAATTTAGTGTTTTTTTTTGGACATTTTGAAAATGATTAAAAAATATAAAAAATTGTTTTAAATATTTTTTTATTTTACATCCTCCTTTCTTTTTTTTTTTAAATGAAATTTAAGTCCAAAATTATCCAAAATAGAGCTAAATAAAATATTCTAACATTCTTGCTTATCTTGTTCGGTGTTCTTGTGGCGTTTATGTTAATTAGAATTAAGTCTCCAATTAAAAATGTTAGAAATTCAGTAAAATGAAAATACGACGAGATGTAGTTGGTTATTATACAAAAATTGTGTGTATTTTAAAAAGTGGAATTATGTTTTAGAAGCGCATGCTTAACAAAGATGAACGAAATGTTATTTTTTTAATATAATTAATTAATTACATTTTGCTTAGAGAGTAGTAGTCCGTCAAAGTTTTGATTAAAAGTTTTTCAAATTTTATTTTAGGTTGGGTTGAATTGGATAATCCAAAAGCAATAGACTGTCGTTACTTTTGTAACTTCTGCATCAAGACATACGCAACAAAGGGTAGTTTAGTGCGTCATAGCCGATACGAATGTCCATATACAGGCACGAAAGAGAAATTATTTTGCAGAATGTGTTCGTATAGCACAAAGCGAGTGGATAATCTTAAAGCACATTCAGCAATTCATTCAAAGAAAAAACATTTATATGAAGTTTTACAAAACGTTTAATAAAAAAAAAAAAAAAAAAAAAAACAAAAACCAAAAAGAAAACAAAAAACTATTAATAAACATAATTTTTATACAAACATTTTTCTTTTCTTTTTTTTTATTACAAAAGTTATTTTTTTTTTTTCATTTTTAAAATAGACATTTGAATGGTTTCAATAAAAGTCGAGAGTTGTTTCTACAATTTGGCGTCCATGCAAATTATTAATTATTTCATGTCTTCCACCTTGAGCCTCGTTAAAGATTAGAGATTGAACTACATGTGACCCCTAAAAAGTCCTCGGTTTGTATTTCCGCAGTCTAAAAAACAATTTTCAACAAATTTTTCTAAAAATGAAATTTTGGCTCACATGCCACATTTAACAAATCGTATTTCATGTAACACACAACTGAATTTTGTGCCCCCCCCCATCACATAACGCTACTTGCAAAATACCCCTCAGGTAATAGTAATAAAATAAAAAAAAATCTACTTTATAGTTACAGTGCTCTTTAAGACCTTTGCTGTTTGGGTTTACCCTCGGATATATTCCATAAATAAGAATGTTGGAATACAGCTGCCCTTTAGGTTGCATATCCAAAAAAAAAAAATCATAAAACTGAAAAACAGATGTTTCTATATAAAAAGGTATAGGGGACATGCTGTGCAGTGTATGCTCAATATACATTTGGGATATAGGACAGTGTACAATTTTTATATAGTTTTTGGAGTCATATACATGTATGTGTGAACCCCTAAGTAATCCAATATTAAATACATTTTAAAATATTACAATTGTGTATTGTACGTATTATTTAATGGGGAGACATTATTATGGACAATAAATAATAAATATTAATGAATAATAGGAGACTATGACATGACAGAATAGATAGTCATAACGATTTAATTAAACTTAGTTTAAATAAAATTAATAAAAAAAAAAAATAAAAAACTTTAAAACACACATATTGAGAAAGTTTCAGAAAATTATTTATGTTAGATTTTTTTCTTTTATTCTCTTTTATTTTAATAATTATTTTCAGGTTTTTCGGAACGACATATATGCCCGGATTGTGGAAAATCATATTCAGCCAGAGGAAATCTTACTCGTCATAGGCGTCAAGAATGTCCGTACAGCCAAACAGCTATTGATTTTAAATGCCGTTTTTGTACCTATGCTACAAGACGAACAGATACGTTAAAAAAACACATACTAACTCATACAAATTCAAAGGTTCATTCATGTTTATGATTGTGAGCGCATTTCAAATGTTGCAATGTCCAGAATAAAGAAAAATGTATTACTAAGCTGACCAAGATATGTGATGATTTTGCTTATCAAGATTTAGAGCCTAGAAACAACAGTTATTTGATTTAAGATTGACGAAGATTGACGATAATGTATGTAGGTGAAAATTGTATTATCCTGAATATGTTTTGGTTAACATAACCAATCAGCAAGAATTTCTGAATTTATGGAATACATATGGGATGCGTTGATTTTCTCTAATGGAATGAATACATATGGGATACATTTTTAAATAAAATTATGATAAGTTTTTATTTGTAAATCATTTTGGTATGTGTTATGAGCATATCCCGTAATTAGAAGGAAAATATAGACATTTTATGTTAATTTTTTGTTCGCAAAATATTTTTAAAATATTTTAATTTGTCATTTAACATTTTAGTTTTTACATAAAAAATCATGTCGAAAAACTATTGAGTATTTTACGTACCATATACTTCATATAATTCATTAAAGTATGTGAAAGTAGTCAAATAAATTTATCTCCACCAATTTTAATTAGCTACAAAAAAAAATAAAAAATACTGTAAATATTTCGATCTTTTCAGACATCATTCACCGGAATAACAGGTTTGTCAACAATCGTTTACCGCTAACTATTGCTCGCCTTCAATCGGCTGACGAATTAAGCGATTATTTTACCACTCTCAATAAATTAGATGATTTAACCGATTCGTCAATAAATTTTCTAGACTATACCGATGGCAATATAGAGAAAAATGGACGCAGACGTATAGGTCGGGTTGGTCCATTTTTATGTAATATATGTGGAAAATTGTATAAATACCGTTGTGATATTATAAGACACATAAAAAGTGAATGCATTAATAGTACCAGAAAGTATGCATGTGACTTATGTAGCAAAGCATATTTTCGACCAAATCACTTAAGAACACATTTACAAACACATTCAAAACTAAATAATATTATCGATAATATGATGTAATTTTAAAAATGATGTGATTAGATAAGTTTTATTGTAATATATTGTAAATATGGTATTAAAAATAAAAATAAAATAAAAAAATCCTTACACAATAATCGTATTTTATTGATATTTACTGACTATTTTTAAAAAGTCTGTTGACCACAAAAAAATAACATTTTTAACAAATAAAAAATAAAAAAATACTTTAATAAAAATGAGAAAATGCGGCCAACTTAAAAAAAAAAAAATTAGTTGACATTTTGGATTTTGAATGGAATAGCTAATAAAACAATCTATTTCCAGATGATGTTTGTCATGATCTTATGCTGTTCCAAAAATTAGTTTATTTCCGATTTTGATTTACCTATCCTTCCATTAGTGAAGCCATTAGTTTAGAAAGTAATTCATATTTTGCACGGAAAACCATACTTAAGTGATTTTATTGTGTAAATTTTAAAGTTTGTTTCGATGTGTTGTGACAAAATTTTTAGTTTTATTGTTTTTTTTTTTTTTTAGTTCCTTCAATTTTAAAAAGTGTTGTGAATTAAAAAATATATTTAAGATAGCAATGGCGGCAACGCAAAAAAATTATTTAACTGTGAATTTGAGAAAAAAATCTTAAAAAATGATAAAAAAGGAGATCTTAAATGAAAAAGCAACTTAAAAAATAAATAAAAATAAAAAAATAAAAATTATGGCGTCATCAAGAGATTAACTTTCATACAATTCGAAAATAAGACATTTTGAACGTTCAATATTGATATGCCTAATAGAACATTCGGGACTCTAAAATCAATCTTTTTCGAAGAATTAATTACTGAGCAATTTTTTTTGCAATTTACATTTTTTCAGACAATTGTTTCGAATATATAATAAGTTATTTTATGTATTGTATATGTATAGGTTTCTCGTATTTGTAAATATTATAATGGTTTTGGAAATTTGCAGTTTTTAACGAAAAAAAAAAACAATTTATAGATCTAGATTATTACAGACCCCGATAATCTATAGAAAAATGTTGGATGTAATGTAATAAAATAAAATTACGGCAACAAATATGAAAAATGCACTGTGCGAACAATATTTATGAAAAACATGAATCCCCGTGTATTATGTAAAATGACATGTAAGATTTTTTTTTTGATTTTAAAATTAATAAATTTAATAATAGTTTTTAAGAATTGTTTATACATATTTCAAAAAAAAAAAAAAAAATGTAGAACATGTAAATAATTTTTTTTTTTAAATTTTATGTTAATTTTATTATTTTAATTTTTATTAAATTACTTTTCTTTCTTTTATAGATATTAATTTGTGTTTATTTTGCAGACGGTATGCCTTATGTCGGATATCAGAATCGTGATATATGGTATAATCTTAAATTTTCGGATCTTACAAAATTAGTTAATATTGATGGACGATATGAATGTCCTAGAACGTACTGCAACAAAAGTTACAAAGATGCCAGTTCGTTGCAGAGGCATATACGGTGATATATTTTTTTTTGTTTTTTTTTGTTTTTTTTTGTTTTTATATTTTGAGATCTAAACAATAAAATATTAATTTTATGATTTTGTAATTTTTTTTTTAATTTTAAAATTTCAATTAAATGAATGAGCAATAAACCAAACTAACTACATATAACTTAGTCTTTAGATTAATTTTGAATGATCAGGAACGTTTTTTATTTTTTTTTTAATTCTCACATTTATTTATTTACTTTTTGTTTGAATTTTGTATTATTTTTAACTCATTTTTTTTTGTGTACTGGTGGAATAATATTTGTTTAACCTAAACATCCTACACATTATTTTAAGACAATGATAAATTCATTGATTTTCAAATTTCGTCTCTATGGAGTCGACCATCTTCTCTCATCACTACCTTGTATAGATACTATAATATCGGATATTTTTATTGATTGTAAATAATTGGTAGAACAGTAAATCTCCTAATTTATAAAAACTTCTCCGCTAAACGAAAAAAAAAAAATTCCAAAATGCTAAAATTTTATTTTATTGTTTATATACCTTAGAAAAGAAATTGATTCCATTCTATTATATAAAAGAAAGTTTTTGTTTTTTTTTTGTTAACATAATGCTATTTTTGACGTTTACACACATTAACAAATAACAATAATGTAGTAACATTAACGATTATTTTATACGAAATAGTAAATTTTCTGCTATACTTACTGGTTTACTAGGATGTATGTGTAGGGTGATTTAAGGAAAATGTACTTACTAAATTGAAAGGGGTGATAGATACAGTTAAGCTTGTTGAGCAAAAGATCGTTCTGCAGTAGTGAATATAATATCACTCCTTACAGTTAAGGACACCTTTCTTGAATCACCCTGTATATTTTTCCAACTGATATAACAACACATTGGTTACAAAATTTAGTATAGTCTCTTCTGCACCAAATGAAACAAAAACCAATCTATTGAGAATATAGAATTAGAAAATAAGTAATTTTTTTTTTACTACTTGGAGCAAAAAAGGGGAATGTCCTCCGAACAAAGAGATCTTCAAAAAAAAAATCCCATCTTTTTTTCTGATTTTCTTTTTCATGATTTTCTTAAAGCCGGACATTTCACTAAGTAATCTCTAAGTAAAAATGTCTAAGGTATTAGACGCTTTCTTAATTTTTTTTTTATGTTCTATCCTAGTGTGAATATCAGTTAGTAGGGCAGTAAGTCAAAAATATCTCCAGTCACGTACGGAAGAAATTGCGGATCAAAAAGAATAACATTATGTAAACTTAATAAAAAATATTTTCATTTTATTTTGATTTTCGGTGTGAAGGTGATGGAAATAGTTTTTTAATTTTTTTTTTTTTAATTTTTATTTCAGATACGAATGCGGTGGTCAAAAAAATTTTCGATGCGTCATGTGCGGCAAGGGATTTTCACAGGGTTCTCATTTAAAACGACATTTAGAATCTGGCGTCTGCGTAAAATACTATCTATAGTATAAGCTTTATTAGCGAATAAGTTGTTAAGTTATCGAAAGTTTTTAAAAATCGGATCTAGTTAATAATATTTTAATTTTTTTTTTTTTATTTTTTTTTTTTGACAAATACACTTTTGCTTCCGCAACGGGAATAAAATAGTGGAAGCTGTGGTGACGTTCAGAGTATGCGCAGAAATGTTGGGTCTTTTCTCCCCGGGGACGGAGGAAATAAAACCTAGAGTATCAGTCTCTTTACTTCCGTCTCCTTTTTTTCTTTCTCAGCCTTATATTGAGAAAACTTAAACACTAAAATCAAACCGTTGTGGAAGCGTCTTAGTTTAATTTATCAGCCTTGTTTTACGCTTTGCTGTATACATTTTGACAGAAATTGTAAACAATTAAAATATATTAATGTTAGTTGTATCGATAAGAAAAAGTATAAGTGCCTAAAAAAATATTTATAAAAACAAAACGAAACAAATTGAAATAGAAATATATCGTTATGAATTTTCGAAATATGCATATTTTTTTTTTGATTTTTTAAAAATATTTATATAATAGAAAAACAAAAATATTCTCATTTTTTTTTTATTAATAAATTATGGAAATTCGATTTGGAAAAAATGCTCAAACTCACTGATCTGGAATCGAACCTAGGTTTTTTTCGAATTTCCATCTTTAATTAATAAAAAATAAATAATTTTTGAATTAAGGATCACAAGATCTTGATAAATTCACAATATTTTTTTTTATTTGGTCAGTGGCGTATCATTTGGTTGCTATTATGTTCATTCATTTTAATTGGATGTCTCTGAATTTAAGATCAAATTTTTAACATGAAAAATGAGCGTGGTTAGCTTGGATGCGTGTCAGTTACAAATTTTCGGTTAGTCCCTATGTACCGTAAATTTTTTTTGGAACTCTTATACGAATAATAGAATTCCGAATAATGATCTCAACATTCAACATGTGTACATAAAATAAAATGACAAGAATCTCTTTTATTCTTTATATAATGCATCTATTTCCAAAAGATAGAATTATTTGTTATTGATCGTCTCAAAAATAATAGCAATTTTTGTAAATTTTTAGAATACATCGAATTTGTGGATAGTAGATCTGTTAATGATTACAACCATGAGGAGATCCTAAATGAAGAAATAGATGCACCAAAAAAAGAAATCGTATCCTATCAGCGTTTTGGACGAATAGATCGAAAAATACTAGCACATCCATCGTTCAAATGTCATTTATGTGGATTCAATTGTTGCTATAAAGAATCACTTTTAAGTCATTTCAATTTAAATCATCCAAATTAATTAATAAATTTATAAATAGTTTAATTTTGATGCTGATTCTTTATATTTATATTAAAAAAAAAACAAAAAAAGGAAAGAAAAGAAAGTAAAACATACTTAAGTATGTATACATTAAAAATATGTATTTACTAATTTTGTTCTTGTTTAAAAAAAAAAAAAATAGAGTGATAGTTTAAAAACATAACAAAAAATCGCTGCTAAAGTTTTATAATTTTAATTTAGGAATTTATCCATTAGGACCGCATCGAAAAATATCGAAAAAAGCATTGCCAACTGCCGAAACTGGTGGACATATATACAAGTGCCTTAACAATTGTGGACGATCGTATACTCTGCTGTCCTCGTTGCAACGTCATATGCGATTGGAGTGCGGTGTACCAAAGAAATTTTGGTGTAACCTGTGCCTGAAGTCGTATACCAGAAAGGATTCACTTAAATATCATATGCTAGAAAAGCATAGCAATAACTAAAAAAAAAATAATTGGTTTTATTTGTTTTTTTTTTTTTTTTTTTTAAATGTTATTGTTATTATTATTATTATTATTATTATTAATTTCATTGTATATTTCATTTTAAATAAAAAAGTTTTGTATTTTTCATTAGATTTTTGTTTTTAAATGTCACCAATACTACTACCACTACTTGTTGTCATAATGTCGACGTTTTTTTACCTCTTTTTTTCTATCGGAACAAATGACTTAAAAAATAATTTGAAAATAATTGAAATATTTCTTTTCAGACACGCAGCAAGAAGAAGCTGTAGCGTATGTAGAAAATACCGAACTAATTTGTGACGAATCAAACAAAGAATTAACATGGAATTCGGAAAGTCTTTTATTTGCAAATGATGGCAATAATATTGTTTTGTGCGGTCATAGCGGTGATATACCAAAAATCAGTACCCAATTTGAGGTTATACAAATAGTGCCAACAATATCAACAATAACCACCCACAAATATACGGGCGATAAGCAAATTATTGTTAATAATAAAAATAAAAATTGCACCACACGTAATAGTATCAATATGTTATCCGAATTGTCATCGTCGCATATAAATCACCGATTTTGTTGTCCTCGATGCGGTAAAGATTATTCGCAAAGTAAGAATATGCGACGTCACTATCGTTTAGAATGTGGCCAAGAACCAAAATATCCATGTTCATATTGTCAGCTAAGATTCAAACGTAACAATCAACTTAAAAATCATATAATGAGTCGACATTGCTTAAAATTTGATGATGGCAATGCATACGTTGCCAGTTAACTTAATATTTTCCTTGTTGTAATTGTGTCTTTAATTGGCAAGTGTGTTCTATTGTTTTTTTTTACCTTTTTTTTTTTTGTTGTTAAATAAATAATGTTAATAAATACATACCGTATTTTTTGTTGTTGTAATAAAAAAATAAAAAAAAAAAATTGCTTGGATTTCCTTAAACAGAAACATCGTTATTTTAACAGCATAAATTCTTATTTTTCAGGCATGTACGCAGGAGGTCGTCAAATTTGGATCAAATCGATGACCTCATTGAACAATGTTGGCATATCGCAAAAGAAATTATTTGCGCATGTGTGTCCTCGCTGTGATAAATCGTATAGTTACAAAAAAAATTTAAAACGTCATCTACGGCACGAATGTGGCGTCCGGCCATCCGAACACTGTTCATTTTGTCCATATGTAACACGGTACAAACATAGTCTTAATTCTCATATTAAAACTCAACATTCGGCAACTCTGTTGTCCGGCTAAATGTACATACAGAGTTAAGATACAACAAAAAAATATAGACATAGCTCTTAAGATTTTTAGATGCTGAACTAAAAACAAAAAAAAAAAAAAAACAAACAAAAAATAGTTTTTAATTATGTAAAATATGTATATTTATGACATTAACGAATAAACTTAAATATAACCATAAAATTGATTGATTTAAACCTTTTCGCAACACAAACCTGACAATTTCTAAGATTACTTTACTTTAACCGATAATTTCTACTAACCTATTTGATAATGTAGTTAGTTTAACAATCAACAAGAAATCGACTTTAGTCCCGCCTCCTTAACTACAGAATAAAAACTGTTCTGTGGGTAAAGATAAAATTACGAAAAAAATGTCCTTTTTGGGACTTGGTGATTAAAATTTTTTTTTGTAGATACATTTTAGTTCGAAGGCGAAGCTAAAATATTATAAAACCATTTTATTTTTTACTTTTACTTAACTTTTTGAATTTTGTACGGCAATGATTATAAACCAAACAGAACATTTAATTATATGTGTATGTCATCGCCATTTTTTTTTTAATCTTTCCTAAGTATAAAAATAAAAAAAATAATTAAACTACAGTACTAAGTACTTAGTGTTAGTATATTTTGTAAAAATAAATTCTCAAATAAAACGCATATTTCATTAAAATTAATTTCGTTAGTTTTTAATTTGTTAAAAATGTTCTTGATTAATTAAAAAAAAAAAAAAATTTAGTTTTGCGTTTTTAGATTAATTTGTTTATTTATTTTTTTTTTTTTTTTGGTTTTTTTTGTTTATTCCTAATAGTTAATTTGATTACAGATTCACCTTCAAAATTACCTATCGAGGATTCTCTTCTGGATAGCGATGATATTATTATATCCCGTCGAGGCAATAACTTTGTTCTAACAAACGCAAGGTCTTATATAAAGCCGACCGGAAGAAGTCGAGAATTAATAAAACGAAATGGTGCCGAAGTTAAAATTAAAAAAATTGGAAAAGAGTGTGGTAAATAGTTTTTGTTTTTGTTTTTAATTTATTCAGTTTAATTTTTTAAATTTTTTTTTTTTTTTTTTATGAAATTTAACTTAATTTTTTTTTCAATTTGCTGTCTGTAATATGTAGAATCAAATTAGTCTTGAAAGTCTTGAAAAAGAAAAAAAGATTTCTTTTTTTTTTGTAACTATGACAAAGAAATTAATTCAGTTTTTCTGAATTTACAGCATTATATCCGGTTAGTACTGTCAAAAAGGTAAAAACTACTACAGCAACAACAACAATAACAGCACCAACAAAAAGTGTACCAAAACCTGTTGAACAAACAAAAACCGTATCGACTGTTCAACGTAACAAAGATCCGGACGCAAAGGGAACTATTGAAATTCGTCGTTTCACATCTTTAAATCAATCATTGGCCGCAATTGCATCATCATCGTCAAAAGTTAAAGTCGAAGATGGATCACAGCCACAGGAGGAAATCGAAGAATATATGGAATTTGCTGAAATTACAAATATTGAAGACATTAATTTGAGCGATGAATTGAATATGGATGGATTATTGGAAAAGTCCGAATTTCAAATACTATCGAAAGATTCAAATGATAAATACTCTCTGGTTGAAACGAGTTCGGTCAAAAAATTTGACGTAAACGAAGCGAGTAATTCTTCACTTCAATTTGAATTGGCAAGCGAATCATCGCAGACACACAGTGGCGATGATGAGAAAAAAAGTTTTGCATGTCGTCACTGTGGCAAACAATATCGATGGAAATCAACGTTGCGCCGTCACGAAACGGTTGAATGTGGCGGAAAAGCTCCATCGTATTCGTGTCCATATTGTGAGTATAAGGCAAAGCAACGCGGTAACTTAGGTGTCCATGTACGAAAACATCATCCAAATTTGCCGGAATTAGCAAGTCGACGAAAATCGACGCGTAACAAGTAATAAGTATTTTTGTTTGATGAATACTAGCTAAAGAATACACTGTAAATAATTTAGTTTTTTTTTTCAAAATTTCTTATTTAAAATAACTAAACTACTACAATGTACAAATTAAAATATGAGAGATGAACCAATAGAAAAATAGCAACAAATATTTTCTTCTTCTTTTTTTCTGGATCATACCATCATACCTACAAAATACATAGATTCAGTGTATGTATTATGTTTCGGTTTCACATTTATATATGTATAGTAACGGATGGTAATCCTCGTATAACACGGTCGATGTCCGATATTGGATCGGTGTATGTATTGTTGACAAGACGCGCGTATCGCCAAATTTATAGTTTATCGATAGAATTAAAAATATTTTATTACATTTATGTACATTGTATAATTTGATAATACACTAAACAAATTCCGTATAAACAGTAGTTCCGGTATGTAACTATAACAATTACAAAAGTTTTGCTTAAATTTTACCAATTATCATCAGGTAATTGACATAAAAATGTATTTTCTCTATTTAGTTGTTCATCGTGTAAATAAATACATAAAATCTCTAATATTAGACATACATAATGTATAATGAGATATTTATGTTCTAGAAACTTAATGTTTAATTGGGCTATTAATGTCTAATTTAGATTTTAAGTACAGCAAAAATAACCAATACAAGTTGCCCGATAATGAAAACTTACACTGGGCTTCAAAAGTATTCGTCAAAAATTTAAAACTTATTTCTTATGAATACTCTTGATTGATGTCCGGTGGTTTTTTATTTGAATCTGTAGCATTGATAAAAGCATTTATTTAAATAAAAAAAATTAGCTCTTAAAAAATTTAGAGTTTATTTAACAAATTTATTATCAATTAACATAATTTTCAGCCTGATTATTCCAACACGTAAACTTAAATGACAGACTATTATTTATTTTCAGTTTTTAAGAACTTTGTTCTTAGAATTCTCCTCTTTAAAAATTAGTGTTGTATTTTCGGACTTATTGTTGGACCTTTCAACATATAAAATCTCCACTCAAAAGAAAATGGTAAAATTTCACCATTTTTTTTATTATTTTTAAATCTTTTTACGATAATTATACCATGGGAACGCGGCCCCCCCTGAGAATTATTGGTAATATCTAATGTGGACTTATTTTAAAAAAAACTATAATTATTTTTGGAAAGGAAATCGAATAATTTTCATCGGTTTTTTAAAAAGTGACTTTCTTATTATTAAAGATGTAATCTTTTTTGTATGATTCTAAATTTCCAGTATTTTATGCCAAATAACAGTTTTTGAAAAAAGTTGTTAACCCTTAAATGTCCATACAGAATAGGGGTGAACAACAAAATAAAACTCATCACCTTTATTCAGAGAAATGGTGTTACTGAAAAGAAAAAACGCCCCTAAATTTTTCGGTTTCCTTCCTAAAACTGATAACATTTTTATTCTAAAACGTTAGATTTATTAATAATTTTCAGGCAGCGCTCATTGATAGGTAATTTACTCATAAGTTCACTATTAAAAATAAAAAAATCGTACTATTGTAGGTCTATATTTTCTAAAAAATTTTATTAACATAAATTTCATTTTATCTGCACACGTGTTTATATCGCGTGTAACATAAGTTTTTCGAAAACGACTTTTCGAAATCATTTTTTTTTAGCAAAATGACAACAGTTGTGGTGAGAAACACATCAAATTTCCTCTTCCCGTCGTGTTCTCGTTAATGCTTTAAGCTTGAGTTTTCTCTGATTTCGATAACTTCCGACCTATCTATCGTTTTGTTTAAAATATGTGAGGTAGTGGGCCACTATTTTCCGTTTGTTTTTCGGTGCAAGTAAATCATACAAATTTGACATTAATTATTTTCTTTTCTTTTTGTCAAAAAATTTATGTTACACAGGTGGGGGTTAACAGTGTTGCTACATCTAAGTTAAAAATTAAACATTTTTAGTTTGTTCTGTTTTTTTTTCCATAGTACGGTTTTTTTTTGGAATAAAGATTTGAAGCATACAGTAAAAACTTATTCTTTTAACAACAAAATGGCACCGTGTAGATAATAAATACATAACATTAAAGTAACTATCAGAAAATCATAGTGTTATCGTATAAAAGTATACATTAATTAATTTCTTATGTCATTTATTTAATTATTAAATTGATATATCTTTTTTTTTTAATTATAAATAATTATAATCTTAGAACTTGATAATATGTATTTTATTCTTAAAATAATAATTAAAAAAAAATGTTATTACAAATTAAAAAAAAATAAATTTGAATTTTGGTTGATGTATTTGTATTATAATTATATAAATTTATCAATGTAATCTTCATACTTTTACTTTTGTAATTATATTATAATATTATGTGAAATTTAATAAAGTAATAGTAAAATAAAATGCCTACCAAATGTTTTAATTTACAAAAAACCATCTATCGTTATTGAATATTAAATTAAATTAATTAAATTTATTTTTTTACTAATTGTAACTGTTTTAGGTTGACTTAATTTTAAAATGAACAATAATAATCATATTAAGATGTCGATATAAATAAAAACAGAGAGAGAGAGAGAAAGAGAAAGATGAGAGCCCCAGACGATGAATAAAAGAGTGGATAAAAAGCATTACCATTGGACCATTAACTACTATCACAGATTTCTAACGAGGAAGGTTTTGTAGGTAATATTTGGTAAAAGTTTTTGTGTGCTTTGTATTTTTTTTTTTTTAATTTATGTTCGTTAAGGATAAAATTAAAAAAAAAATTATAATTTGTTTTTAAGTTCCTTGTAGAAAATTGTATGTTTTGTGTTTTTTTTTTGTTTATGCAAAAATAAAAAAAATTTGATAACAATTTTAAATTCGTTTTCAATTTATTTAATAATAATTTTGTCTATGATGTGTTTTTTTGTATTTTTTTTTTTTTTTTTTTTAAAACTAACCAAAAAATTAATACTAATCAAAATTTTAATGTCAAAATTAATTTAATTTTTTTTTTCTGTTATTTTTATTATTTATTTTATAATTTGAATTTTGACTGCGTACCATCGATTAACACAAGCTGTAATTTTAGTTGCTTTATCATACGGTTTTGGTTTAATTTGTAATTATCACAGTTATTAAATATTTTTTTTTTTTTTGATTGGTTAATTTTATTTTTTTTTACTGATTTTATTACAGCGGCCGAAGATTTAAGCATAACTCGTATAGCCGGTTTAACATGGGATCAATGGAATGCTCGTCTAGCGATGCCATTGGTAACGCAATTTCGCGAAGGTGCACATCCCATATTATTTCCCACAGATTTATCTGTGAATCCAATTGAAAAAGGACTTATGTCTATGTCCTCCGATAAAAATTTGCCTAATGACAGTAATCATCCGGGTTATCCATGTCCGGACTGTGGTCGCTTATATAAATTAAAATCATCGCTGCGAAATCATCAGAAATGGGAATGCGGAAAAGATCCCCAATTTCAGTGTCCGTTTTGTGTTTATAGGGCTAAACAAAAAATGCACATAGGTAGACATATGGAACGAATGCACAAAGAGAAATATCTGAAAATTGAAGGAGATCATGTGATCGCTTTAAAAGAAGGGGATGATAGAGATGATGGTGTAATTGCTAGTATTGATGCTGTTTAGCTTGTTTTTTTATTATTTCTATTAAAAGTGATATTTATAAATTTAATTTTCACCACGTATTATTTTAATACTAATTTTATTTATAAAGAAACAAAAAAACAATTACATTTTTATATTATTTAAATTATTATTATAATTATAAGTAGTTTACAGTTTTTTTTATAAGTACAGTAAGCGCTAACAAATACTACCGAATTTTTTTATATTTTGAAGCAATTTATTAAAAATTTCTTAATTAAATTTATTCATTATGGAGCGTCCACATTCACAATAACGACGATCGATAGATTTTCGCCATATCACATTTGTCTACCAGTCGTTTTTTCGATTTCCATAGTTTTTTTTCAGTTTTTGAAATGAACTACATATGTATATGTATAGATAATAATTTTTTGTTAGTTTTATTAATTATATGATTAATTAGTGATGATATGATGATACTCTTTTTAAACTTAAAAATTACACTTGTTTTTCAATCTGATGCTAAAGGCTTAGCTAACTGTTTATATATAAACAGTTATAATGTTTTTCAAAATCTAATCTACAATATATTTGTAATTATCACTGTGATAAAATTAAATTTTTAGAATTTCTTTTATTTTTGTCAAAATGTTATTTGAAAGGTAAAGAAAATCTACATACATATATACAGTAAAATTCTTTTAAGTAGAAATCGGGGGTTGAGATATATTTATCTTAAAAGTAATCTTAACGTTTTCAATTGATTTGTGAACATTTCAAATAGTTTGTATAGAATTTCACAATTTCGCACATTAACCATAGAATGCCTGAAAACGGCTTAAATTTTGAAAAATTCAAAATTAATACTAAACGATTAGAAAGATCAGATATCTATATTGGATTCCGTACAAGCCTCTAGCTTTAATTTTAATAGTCTCGAGGTTAAACTCCAATCTCCCGGTTTTTAAAAAAATATTTTACTGACATGATGTTTTTAAATCTATTTTCTATTTTTTTTTCTTCTTTCTATTCTTTTTTCCCTAAATTTGATCTTAGAAATTATAAATTTAACGTTTTCAATTGATTTATGAACATTTCAAGTGATTTGATTACAATTATAGGAATTTTACTGTATGATATACATAGTTTAGTCCTAATAGACACAACGCGTATACCTCAAAAAGCAACACCATCGAAATCTGGCCAAAATCCTTTCCTATATTATGTTTTTTTTTACATAATTCACATAAGTAAATTTTTAAATGTAAAAATGGAAAATATGCGGCTATGATTTATACAGGGTGTTCCAAGTGACGGGCGAACAAACAATTGATAAATATTACCGAAAGTTCACACAATCTCAGGTAATGAAAATTTATTGACTTTTAATCCTAAAATTTTTGATCCAAAAATTCGTTTTTCACCGCAAAACCATTTTGATGAGTTGCCTGGGACACCCTGTTCAATGGTATTGCTTCGTTTAATTCATAAGATACTCCTAATTGTGCCTTTTTCATTCATGAATAATTTTTTTTTTGGACTTAAGTAATAAAAAAAAAATCGTATTTTCTTAATAAATTATTGTCGACCTCGGATCTAACCTTGTGACTCCCTCCAAAAAGGAGTTGAAATTAACACACCAATAATGTTAAGTTTGATAAATATGTACATAGTCGATTTACAAGGTTTGTGTTCAAGGTCGATAATTTACTCTTAAAAATATTATTTTAATTGCTTTTTATACATATTAATGTTAATAATAAAAATTAAAAAGGAAAAAAAAAACGATTTATATAAAAATATTTACATCTATATACTCGTATATTTATAATATGATCTAATATTTTATTCTAAATTTTTATTTTTAATTTATATTTTTAATAAAATGATATATAAAATTTCAACCTTCGAACGATATTATTTACGTAATGTAATATAAACACGAATTTTGTCTGGTGTTATAACAATTTTTGTTGTGGTGATGGTTTTTTTTTTTAGCTAGAACTCGTTAAGTAAATTTTTTTAACATTTTTCTATTTACCTTTTATGATTTACCATAAAATTTACATTTTTTTTACCAATAGTTTGTTAATTTTTGTTTATATGTACTGTTAATGTTTAATAAAATGTTTTTATTAATTAGAATATGTCTATAATACCTAATTATTTATAAGACAATTGCAGGTATGAATAAATATTTAATTGATTATGAAACCCAATTGATAATGATCCCAAATATCAGGGGGCGGCGAGGCGTGAGAATTATTTAAAAAATAAACTTTAAGTCATTTATTATGAGAGAAAATGAAAAAAACATTTTTATGTTCTAAATTTATGATCCTTAAAGAGTTAACTTTTTCGAAAAAAGTGTATTTGCTAAAATATTCGAAATAATATCAAAATCACATCATTAATAATAAAAAAGTTTAAAATTGTATCAAATCTGTCAAGAAGATTCAAGATGTTTCGGTGTGAATACACAAATTTTCTCACGAATCGCCACTGATTATTATTTCTATCTCTTTTTACTTATTTTTGACAAATTATATATACGCGCATTGCGCAAAACAGGTAGGTAGTTTACGTCCATAAATATGGATTCCATTTTGACATATGTCATATATGTCACATTTGTTTTATATTATGAAATTTCAATGATCATGCAACATTATTGGAATTATTTTTGATTCGAGTAGTATTTATTGCAATAAGTTAAAACCAAATCCACCACAACGGAAATATTGTGTACCTACTTTAGTCATCATTATGTGTATTACATTCTTTATTTACTGTATTCAATTGGTACTGGTGTAATGCCATATTTATATAGACTATCTACTAACTAATATCAACTAATAACAATATTAAAATATTAGTACACTTATGATTATGTAACTTGAACATTTATATTATTTAAATTAAGTTTGTATTATGCATTAGTTAAATTATATTCAACTAACAGCCCCATTTTAAATGACTACCATTCAAAAATGTTTTTAGATTCGATTTACACGGGATGCCAACAACATGAATGCACGAATTGTTCAAAGAGCTATAATACGATTGGTAATCTTAGGCGACATATAAAATATGAATGTGGTGTAATACCGAAATTTAGTTGTGTCTATTGTAGTGCTAAATATAAATATCAATATCGACTTCGAGATCATTTGGAACGAAAATGTTGTCGAGATGTTCAATCTATGTCTTATGTTGTATCAGACGAAAAATAAAATGTTGAAAGTAGATTTGTTCTTGTTTTCTTTTAAGTATTGGTTTTTTTTTGTTGTTGTCGTTTATTATTATTATTGTTATTATTTTTTTCTTTTTTCTATTAGAGTTTTATTTGTGTTTGTGTGGTACATTGTGGTACTTAAATTTAAAACAATTTAATTTCAGCCCTTGCAAATATATGGCGTGATAAAGATACAAATCAAGAAACATTTCTTACAACTGATAAGGAGGGATTGTTTGTCTGTCCTCGATGCACTAGAAAGTGAGTGACTACAACATACATACATATATGGATTTTAGTTTGCTAACACTGGTAAAATTTGAATGGATTTTTTTTTTTTTTTTTTTAGATACAAAATTAAGTATTCACTTATTCGTCATATTCGGCATGAATGCGAAAAATCCCGAACATATGCCTGTCCCGAGTGTTTAAAACAATTTGGCTACGGATTTTTGGTCATCCGGCATCTACAGTGTGTTCATAAATTTACTTCTTTTGATGCTCACGAAAAACTGAGTTCATCATTTGTTTTTTAAAATAAAAAACCATGTATTTACTATATATATGTTTATATAATCATATACATACATATGTATTGTATATGTATGTACATATATAATACATATATTATTGCATAATAGGCAATTATTTATTTAATGTACATATTTATTATTATTATTATTATCTACTATTTTATTTTGTAGACCTTTATAATACTTTACTGGTGCTGGTCTAATTAGTTGATTGTGTAACTTAGTTAATATTAAAAACATAATATAAAAAGGTAAATTTTCAAAATCTATAATTTTCTTTTAATCTCTTTTTTTTCCGAGCTTTTGACCAATCGAGAAACACAAACTGACCGAAAAACTTAATTTTTTCTTTTTATTTTTAGACCCATGGCTTGTGATGCTTGAGCCACAGATAATAATAATGGACGACGGTCAACCAAGATTTGTATGCCCACAGTGTGGTGTAAAATATAAAAAAGTTAGCGGTCTCCGTGGTCACATGAAAGAATGTGGCCGTGGAGCACAGTGTCCATTATGTCCGAAAATTGTAACGCAACGTCGCAATTTACGAAAGCATATGGAAAAACATACTCGCGAAGGTTTACCGAATATTAACGATGACGATAAATTATTTCAAAAGCCGTGGAAATTTTTTTCATGCAACAATTATGAGGAGACTTTGTGATACTCGCAATATTATTATAATTTTGACATTCCTTCGAAAACGTTAATTTATTTTAATATTTTGTATTTAGTTAGTTATTTGATTAAGTTTTAATCTAGACTGTGTTTAAAAAAAAAAAAAAAAAACAATAAAACAAATAGATTTTCCTTGAAACACAGATATTTGTAACATAAAATATACCTATCTGTTATTTTTTTACGTAAAAATAAAATTATTTAACATATGGAATTATTTTAAATCCTCCCCCCTCCCCCTATACAAAGGAATTGTCAAAATCTTTAAAGAAAAGGGGAAAATTCAAGCAAATTTATGTGTAAAGTAAACCTAAAATATTTTACAAACAAAAAAATTTCTCCATATTTGTTTCCTCTCCACCGAGACAATGAAGTACATATGTCGAGATCCTATATATTGAATACCCTTGATAGAGGGCCAAAAAATCACGATTTCAGTAGAGCAAATAATAGTTATTAAGTAAAGATTTTTGTACACAGTGAGAAAAATTGGTTTTTTTTTTAAATTATTCGATATTGTTAGAAAAAAATGTGACATTTGAATAGGGAAATCAAAAAAGAGTGAAAAATATACTAAAGGAAGGTATGGTATGGTTTTAATATTTATTTAGCATCAAAAACTCGTTTTTCGAAAATTTCGGTTGATATAAAACACTTCGATAATTGTTTGTTAATTTTACAAAAAGTCTTAATAGAAAACTAAAGGCAAGCAACAAAATATAATTTGTTACTAATGTATGGAACCTAAAGGTCATTATATAGGTACATAGTTTATAATTTGATTTTAGTTTTTTATTTCAATTAAAGGGCTGAAGCAGAACGAAACGCTTGTGTATGGAATTATAGCCGTATTGAACTGTCAAATTGATTTCACCGTATTGTAACGTATGAAGCAAATAAAGCAGCGCAAATGTGTCGCGAGACTGTACGAATGTTTATTCACACAGTTAGGCGCGTTAGTTCTGTTTCAGGTTTAAGTATATTTAAATTTTTTTAATTTTTTAATTATGACATTTTTTTAATTTTAGTTAATAGTTGTTTTTTTAATTTTTAATTTTTTTTTTAATTTTTTTTTTATTTGAGATTTAATAGAGTTGTCAGCATGAATTACACGTAGATATTTATATTACTTAGCCAACGATATTTCATTTCAGGTTTATTTTTTAACGATTCGATATGGAATCCATCTAAGATATTTCCTTGTGCCAGAGGATGTGGCAAAGTTTACAATACCCGGGCAACAATGATACGTCATGTGAGTCTTGATTGCGGTGATAAACGTTTTACATGTCCACTATGTCAAAAAATCTTTAAGCGAAAATATCATCTAAATCGACACTTTTCTACACATACATTTGGACCAGTGATGGGCACACGGAGCACACGACAAACATAAGTAAAATAAATTACAGCGGCGATATTCTAATGTTGTGATTAATTAATTGTTTTTCAATTTAAAATAAAAGTTTAATTAAAATTTCAATTTTTTTTTTTTTTAAATGAACATAGTAATGGCGGACATGACTTGGTGGGAAATTAAGCATTCCGCGTTTTTAAATATATTTTCAATAACAAAATGTCTCAATCGGGATTACAATTTTCAATCAAATATTTTTCTGTGTTTATACAAAACTACTGTAATTAATTTGTTGTTTTGTTCTATGTATTTTTAATTTTACACCTAATTTTTGAATTGAAACAAAATTCAATTTCTCGGGTAATTTAAAAATGTAAAAGAGGAGTGTGCTATTAAACCGAATTTTGATATTTAATAAATAATTTACCTATACATATAATATGACACACGGCTGAAAAACTGAATATGTTTTTATATATACATACATAATTATTATATATTATATACAAATATATCTATGTAGTATAATGTTTTTTATGTAAAATAAATTATTTGCTTATTTTCTTTGTTTTTAATAAATAAATTATATTTAATTTAAATAGAGACTATGTACAATGTATGTATGTCATTGTTTACATTAATTTGAAAAAAAAATGTTTTATTTATTATAAGTTATTTTAATTTTTTTTTTAAGAGTCTTTCAGTTTTTTGACACGATACACGCTCAATAACCTTCAACAAAATGTTAACTCAAGGGAATGCATTGCCTAAATTAAAAAATAATATAAAAAAATTCGACATAATTGTCTTGTAAATTGGCGGATGATGACAATTAGTGATTGAACTATTATTTAAAGCGTTGACTAAATATCTTGGCGTTTTTTTTTTGTAATGATCCAATTTTCCACACTTTAATAAATTTTTTCGAAAAATTTGTCCTTTCAAATTTTGATCTTGTTCAGGGAGAGAAGTGTTTTAGATTTGTTAAAAAATTGGGAGTTCTATTTTGAATCTAAAATTATTTTTCAAAAAATCAAAAAAATAAACCTGAAATAACAAACCAAAAATAACAAATCAACATTAATTTATTGCATTATATTATTTTATATTAATTTTTTTATTTCAGGTATATCATCATCAAGTTTGCCGCCTGGCCCAAATCAAAACCTACAAAATGTTATAAATCGCAAACAGTTAGCCCTATTTTTAATGAGAGCAAAAGAAATATCAATCTTTAATCATTCTCGACAGCCTTATGATGCAAATAAACACAATTTTGTTGTATCCCAGTCACCGAATTCACTGGTTGCAACAAATAGTCGTCAATCGTCGCAAAGATTATTTTCGTTCAAGTGTCCCCTATGTTCTTTAGTATATAGAACACAGGCATTCTTAAACGATCATATGAGAAAAGAACATTCAGTTCTTATATAAAATATGTTGAGCTTAATATATTTTAGTAGGTTTTAATTTGTGTCCATAAAAACGGAAAGCGCCTTATTAAATTATGTAAGGATTTATTAGTGTTATAATTTGTATACTTATTTTTAAAAAACTAGCCGAGAGACAAATCAATTTTTTTTATTGCCTACACTAAAAAATAAAAATAAATATTTGAATAAATTCATATAGCAATGCTAAATAATACTACCAATACTACAATTATTGTAATTTTAATAAAATGCATTTTTTGATTAAAAAAACCTAAAATTTTTAAATGTTTTATCCTATATATGCCAATGACACGGCAATTATGACGTTAGCTATCTATTTTAACGTAATTTCTGCCAATGCCCATCTGCAAGTTAACTATGAATGTCAGCTCTCGACTGTATGGTATATGGTATCACGTAAAAAAACCATAAACCACAATGCAATTTTTTCACGGTATTGAGTCGACGATAATCACGTTTACTATACAAGGAAAAGAATGTAAAAGAATGAGAAAAATGCATGATTTTCGATATTTGATTATTTCTTGATACCAAATATGTTGCAGTCGAGAAAAGTCACATAAGTAACGAAATACAGTTTGAGTGTAGATCTCCTTATTTGTTGGGTCAGAATTTCAAAACGATATCCTTCTCAATACATTCATATTTAGCATGACTGTTTAATTTAACCATTGTCTTAGAATTAGTACATTTATATTATTTGCATTTCAATTGTTTACCTACACATCACACTAATTTCCTTTCTTTTTTTTTACAATGAGTTTTGAGAGATGTAGTAATATTATATACTTATAATGATTAATTATTTACATATATGTACTTATATCCTAAATACATACATAAATACTATTTACATTAACAACAGTTTTTAATTTAAAAAAAAAATATTTATTAGGTTATTGTCCAATCGATTTATTATCATTTGTTTAAGTAGCAACAACAACAAATATTTTTAATTTGCGTCATTTTCAAATTCGAACGGAAATATAAATAATTGGAGTATTTTCAGTTTTGTATAAAAATTCGAATTTTAATTTATTTATTTTTAAGTTTGCCATATAATTAAAATATAATTTAAACCATTCGTAAAAGTTAGCCCTACTTATAAATTTAATTTAATAAGTTTTTTTGTTCAAAACTTTGAATGTTACATATTTAGTGCTATTTCTTTTGCAAATAAAAATAAATTTTTAAAAATTTCTTAGTTTTTTACTTTAAATCCTTTTTTTCAATTACAATCTCTTCTCTTGCAAAACAATTTTTTTTTTTTTTTTTTTAGTATTATGTCCAGCAAATTTAGTTGTCTAATAACTTTATGTATTTTGTCATTTTTATTCTAGATGATCAACCAAAGTCAACCTTTTTAGTGGTATCGAGTAGTTCAAGCATAGTATCGGCAACTATTAATAAGCAACAAACCGAAAAAACTCCAACAAACATTGAACCGTGTGTGAAGGTGCTCGAGACTAAATTAATTAGTCATCCCCGTGTGAAATACTCCGATAAAAAATTATTGAAGATTGACAATGGAACAACCGTTACAGAACAAACGACCACAAACGAAAAAGAATTGAATATAGTAAGAGCAATAACATCACTTGGTAAACCAAAAACTACTACTAATGTTGAGGTTGCATGTTTATATGCATCAACTACAAAAACAATGCCAACAACAACAGTAAATACTCGAATAACAACCCCAATTACCTTACCGATATCAATGCCAATTGGTATACCAATTGGAAGTCCAATAACTCTACCAATGTCTACCACAATAACACTTCCAGCCTCAACAACAATAATGGCAAAACATGAGGTGCCGTTACCGTCTACAGATCAGCCATCGACAATCGATTCGACATCGTTAAAATTTGCTGACATTGATGACATAGAATTACCAGATGGCAGCAAAATCGGCTATCCGTCCGAATTGGAAATAAAACGATTGCAGGACAGTGATATATCAACGTTAGCCGAAAAATATTCAATATTAGCAGCAAATGTATTGAAAAATTTCGATTTGCCAATTAGTGATATTAAACAAAGTGAAAGTGATGACTCCAATGAATTGTATGCATGTCGACATTGTGGCAAACGATATCGTTGGAAGTCGACATTGCGACGTCATGAAAATGATGAATGTGGCAACAAAGAACCGTCCCATCAATGTCCATACTGTCCGTACAAAGCTAAGCAACGTGGAAATTTAGGTGTTCATTTGCGAAAACATCACAAAGAAATGCCACAATTAGAAAGTCGTCGGAAAAAAAAACTTTCCTTACTATAAGTTTTGTTTCGACAATTTTTTTTAGTTAAGTTTTTTTTGTGTTAATTAATTGTGTGGCAAAAATATTTCTATCTGCTCAAGAAAGTGTTTGTTTTAATTGCTTCGTAACTTTTTACACACAAAAATAAAGTCTTCTACCATCCATCCATATGGTCAGTTTTCTTATTTGAAAATATTGCCCCACTTTAAAACTCAGGATGACCATGTACATTAAGATTACACTTTTTGCTTCCACACTAAAAAATAAATGGAACGATTTTGTTTAAAAAATTTGTTTTCAAAATGTCTACGTTTTGGATATTTTTAATCGTAAAATTGTATCGCTCCTCGCTCACTTGCTCGCCTATATACACGCTAACTTTTGAACGCATTGAGCTAGCAACTTGAAATTTGTTTTTTTTTTTTGTGAACGAGCCGCTTGGTATTAGAAATGGGCAAAATCCGTTCACTCCTTCGATCCCCTTCTCATTTTTTGTTTGTTTAGTTTTTTCGATTTTTTGCACACTAAAAAAGAAAATTTCGATAAGATGGTGAAATGGGGAAAGGGTAGAAAAATGTCGAGGAAGGGTAGTTTAGTGTGGAAGCCGTGTAGCTTTACTTAGTAGCCTTTATTATTTGTTTGAAATTACTATTACTAATTACCGTTTTATTTTTTTTCGACTATTTCTTAATATTTTATATTAAGCGAATAGAAAAATTAAAGTAAGATTGTGTCCAGATCTTATTTTATCCAGAGTATAGACTTTATTTAAGAAATCAATAGATTTTATTAAATTTTAATTTAGTAATGTATAGTCAGTAGTAGGTATATAATATGTGCATGCAGAAGACATTTTTATATCCATATATGTAGCTTCAAAGGGTTGGTATTACAAATTGGGTAAGAAGTTTGTAACATTCCTTAATTATTGACCGTCGAACAAAAAAGTTATTCTACCGTAATTACGCTATCAATCAATTGTAGGTCATTTTTAGAAAAAGGGTAGGGAAGCATTTATGACAAACTAAATAATTCTAAACCCAACCATTAAATCTCTATAATCGATTTTATATAACTTTCCAAGTATTTTATCTTTTTTTTAATATTATTACATTTCCTCATACCAGTTTATCAAGTGATGTTGAAGGTATGTTACAAACTTCATACCAAAATTTTAATACCCCATTGATGGTTACGCTCTAACGGGTATAAAAATGTCTATTTAGCCATGTTCATAACATATATGTATACAGTTCAACTAGAAATAAGTACCTATATAATTTAATTTACATAAAAACCGAAGACTTATTTTGTAAAAAATCTGACTAAAAAATTAATTTTTATAAGGTGTATTGCTACTGTTAAAAAATAAAACTTAAATTTTCAAAAATCAGTTTTTCTAATATCAAAAAACAAACAAACAAAAATTAAATAATATTTAAAATATATATATTTTTAGGTATTTTTGTGACAGATGTCAAAATTGTGATCGTCACACGAACGGCATGAATGTGTCAAATCAACTTAAATTCATTGGGACACCTTAACATAGCACATACGACTGCATGCAGAAATTATCACCATTTTTGTGTGTTTTTTTGAATAATTTTTATTATTAAGTTTGCGCACTGATCACTCTTAATTTGTTAGTGTGTTATCTGCGCATGATCAAATATATAATTTTATAGTTTAATATTATATTAACCATCATAGTGGTCATTTTTACTTTCTCATCAGCGGTCAGATCTAATTGTACATCATTATATATATGAATGAGCTGCAATGTCATCTCATACTATCGGAAATTAGACATCTTACAATGTGTTTTTGCTGTTGCCGAACTATAATAATATGACAAATCGGAAAATATATATCTCTGTTATCCCCTTAGGAAGATTTATAAATTTTTGGTTCTCTGTATTGTCAAAAGGTCAGTTTTTAATAGACATTAGCAGAGGTACAGCATACTATAAACGTTATCAGATTTTTAATCAAATTAAAACTTGTATAACAGTTGTGTTTTTAAATGCTGCTTATTTTGTGTGTTGGGTAATTTGTGTTATTAAATTATTTGTAATAACACAAGACTTTTTTTTTTTCATACATGTTTTTTTAAATTAATACAAATAACGCAATAATTAGTATCCATATGTCTTAGTTATGCCTACCCACAGACTTTTATAAGAATTATCAAAAGATTTTTTTAGCTTTTAGTATATATAGTTAATTGTAATATATTAATAAAAATAAAATCAAATAATTTTAAAACTATATATTTTTAGGTAATTTTATTAAATACCATTGTCGAAAATGTGGTCGTGAATATAAGACAAACAATTCACGGACTCGACACGAACGGCATGAATGTGGCGTACCAGCTAAATATAAATGTGACTTCTGTGATTTTCTTAGCAAATATAAGCATAATTTAAAACAGCACATGGGAAGCATACACAAAAATATGATGAAAAATATGTTGATTTTTTGAAATATTGGTAAAAATATATTTTTTAAATAAAATTTTACTCTTTTTTCGTTTTTGTCATTATGATTTCTTCAAAATTACAGATAGAATTTTATTTTAACCCATAATAGCTATCTTTGGTTTTTGGCAACATTAAATAAAGGTAAGTCTTTTGAAGAGGTGTATGTTAAAAGTATTTCTTTAAACATTTATACTCATTCCTTTACATCCAAGGAACTTTCGTGCCTGGTACATATGTACCTACCTACTTACTTAGATCATTAACTACTTCACTCACAGGTTCGTTCAAATAAAAAAAAATCTCGCCCATTATATAAGACATTAGGTTATCTCTATGATTTTCATTTCGGCTGTCTTTTTTGGAACCTTTTTCCGTAGTACCTACCATTGTTTATAAAAACAAAATTGAATTTTAGATTACCAATAACTTAAAAAGGAGCCTCATTACTTTGGATTTAATTTCAATGACAAATGCAGAAGCGTTACAAACAACAAATAATTTTAGCATAAATATCTTACAATATTAACTTAAACTTTATT
The DNA here is from genome assembly GCA_026745375.1 of Platyura marginata. Lineage (NCBI taxonomy): Eukaryota > Metazoa > Arthropoda > Insecta > Diptera > Keroplatidae > Platyura > Platyura marginata. Next base: position 66,005 of record JANSTT010001341.1, read on the forward strand.
TATTCCAGATGCCATATTACCTGGACATACACTTCAGACCATATCATTGGATGTTTCATTTAATAATGAGATAAAACAACATATATGCTTTAAGTGTGGTCGTATATACAAATCAAGAGGTTCTCTAACCGATCATATAAAATGGGAGTGCGGCAAAGAACCATCATTTTATTGTCAATTTTGCGTCTATATGTGCAAACGAAAAACTAATCTGAAAAAACATTTACATGCGCGCCACAAAGACAAAATACAAGCTGGCTACGTTTATAAATAGATGAAAATTTAAATGAAAAAGCTTCCATACTAAACTACTTCTTCCATACCTTTCCCCCACCCTTACCAGAGTGGTATCAATCTTGTATAGTATGAGATAAAAATGAAAATTTGGATAAACTATTTTGACCAAAAATTTTACAAAATTTTTTAATAATTGTCTATGGCTATGATATTTGGAGTGAAAATATCAAAATTTCGAAGGGGTGGGGGATTTTGCCCATTTACAATACCCGCCGCCCTTCGGCAGACATATTTTAACCAATTTAAAAAAATTCTAGCTCAACACGTTCTTCAGTTATTGTGTTATTGGGCGAATAAGCGATCCGAATGACTCTAAAAAAAATTTTAAAATTTATACATGAGACCAAAGCTTCATATACAGTATGGAAGCAAAAAATCTTTATTATCGCTCTTATTCAAAATTATCGTCAGAAGAGGAAAAAAACTTGACAATCATTTTTTTTATCTGACTTAATTCGGAAGATGAATTTACATGTTCACTGTTTGTAGTGACTTTTTTATACTTTCGGTCTCTTTGTTTTTGTATTGTAAAACCCTCCAGATCATTTAATAAAACAATTATCAATCGACAAAATTTTTATTTTAAACAACAGTAGTTCAGATTAATTTTATCTTAACCCATAATAGCTATATGATTTAATGGTCCTATTGCTATAATTGGTGGTCTTTGACATGTCAAACATTAAAAAAGGTAAGTCTTTTATCAATGGGTATGTCAATAATATTTCTTTAAATATTTATACTTACGGGAAGCACTCATTCCCTTACATCCAAGGAAACTTCGTGCCTGGTACATATGTATGTACCACCTACTTAGATCATTAACTACTTCAATCACAGGTTCGTTTAAATAAAAAAAAATCTCCTTTATTACTATAAGACAGGATGTAGTTATGGATATCCTTTCGCTATAGATTACCTTTTAGGGTAACCCTTGGTTATCTTTTTTGGAATCTTTTGGAATCACATTATTAACTTAAACTTAATTTTTTCCAGATTCCATATTACCTGGACATACACATCAGACCATATCATTGGATGTTACATTTCAAGATGAGATAAATCGACATATTTGCTTTAAGTGTGGTCGTATATATAAATCGAGAGGTTCTCTAACCGATCATATAAAATGGCAGTGTGGCAAAGAACCATCGTTTCATTGTCAGTTTTGCGTCTATATGTGCAAACGAAAAAATAATATGAAAAAACATTTACGTGCGCGCCACAAAGACAAAATAGAGGCTGGTTACGTGTACAAATAGATGAAAATTAAAATAAAAAAAAAAAAAAATCTTTATTATCGCTCTCAATGACCATTTAAGTGTTGTGAATGTTGTATTAGTTTGTAGTTTTGTAAAATTCGAATGCCAAAAATATTGTTTTCACATACACTAAAAAAAAAAAAAATTAATAAAATTTCAAAATATCTACTCAAAAAAGAAAAAAAAAATTATAATTTTGAATGTTTTTTTTCGTAGATTATAAATACCCAAGTCAAATAGTTCTGAATAAACCAAAATACAATATTTTCTTTTGATTGTAGATGACTTACTAGGCGTTCTTAAAGCTGATTGGTTTGATTCAACGGACGCATACAGCTATGAAGTAACACCGAATAATAGCAATAATTGGTCGTACGAAGAAAACGATCGTAAATTTATTTGTTCATGTGGACGAACATATAAATCGAAAGGATCAATGACTGATCATCAACGATGGGAATGTGGCAAAGATCCGACATTCCAATGTCCGTATTGTGAATATTGTGCTAAACGAAAAAAACATCTTCGACGACATGTTATATGTGTTCATAAAAAGACTTTTGTCGAGTAACATTTTGTGAATTTAATTGTTCCAAATATGCCATAACCAGTACATAAACAGCTAATACCAAAGTTAAATCTAAATTAAACCAAATATTTATTAGTTGAAATTAGTAACAAATTAATTTAAAAAAAAGAATAAAGATTTTATAATAAGTTAATTAGTTCTTATTTATGTTAATACTCATCGTAGTTGTTTGCATATGGAGTTACTGTTTTAATAGTAATTGATAGTTAAAGCATTAATTTGTAATGATTTTTTTTTTCAAAACATAATTTGTATTTGTTACGCATTCCTGTCGGCCTACAGCTCCTCATTCGCGTACACGGTTACTAAAAAAAAAATACCGAAGAATAAAGAAGTGAAATTTGGGATATTACATAGGAGTTCTGACATTTTATTTTTTCATCTCTATACAAAATGTGGAAATTGAAAATTTTGTATGTAAGAACTTGGACAAAATGTTAACTTTAATGTTAAATAAAAAAATCCAAAAAAATAAAAATTTTATTCGACTAAAAGCGATGTTTTCTCGATATCTTGGTTTTTTTTTTGAGTGGTTCGCCTCAGCCAAAATAGGTTTTCTAATAATCATATCTCAATTCGCTGAAAATAAGTAGATTTTGGACATTTTTGCCAGGATATGTTATCTCTTCGATGTGACAGAAATTTTGTGTGTAGAACTTTATTTTGATGTTCCATCGAAAAAGTTTTTTGGAATTTTTTAAAAAAAAATTTTCATAACGAGTCATGGGTAAAATGGTCAAAGTTATTTTATAAAAATGACAAATCTTGACAATTATTTACTCTAAAACTTTCATGATTTTGTTAATGATGGAATAAAGTACAACATTCCCCTACAAAAAACGATCAATGCCATTTCTGACAAATGATGACGTTGATGGTCTCCAAGATACAGTAGATAGCTTAGATTCATTATGTTTCGAGAACATTCAGAATACCGAAAATTTGCCAAATTTGATAAAAAGAAAATTTCTAAAAAATCCATTTTGACAGAACATTAAAACAAAATCCTAAAATTTTAAAATTTGCTTATTTTCATTGGTAGATAACAATTTAAGCTAAATTATTAGTAAAAGTACATACACATACATACATATGTAATAGGTAACATATATAAGTGCAGTGTTTTAATTCGAATTTAAAAAAAAAAAACCGGTTGTCTAGAGTGGGAGTCATCACATCACTGATCATCCACAATTTCGAAACAAATATATAGTTCTATGACTTATTAAAAGTAAGTAACATTTTTATTAAATCAATTCTCATAAGTTTTTATTAATAATAATTAAAATAACTGTAATGTAATAAAAATAAGTATATATATATACATATTTATTTAAAAAAACTAATGTGTGTTTTTATTTGATCAACCTTGAGAAGATGCTTAATAAATATAACAGAGAATAATCCTTAAATCATTTAATTTGTTGAAATTACTCACCATAACTAATATTAGGCACGCTCCCTGAACGGTTAGTCAAGGTCTCCAAGTGAAATTTACTATACTTAGGATACTTATAATAATTCGAATTCGAATCAACTTAAGTTGATTACCTTTTGTAAATAATACTTCGAGAGATATGATATCAGATTGATGGCACACCTTGATTAATGACAATTTTTCTGCGATGATAACAGAGAGAGGTAATTTTTCATTATTTTATTTCGAATTATGTATGAACACCTTAGTATTTAGAAGATAAATAATTAAAAAAAAAAAACCCCCCAAATTAACTTGTACAATTATGTGCCTGCACCTTATAAGAATGTTTCCTATAAGCAACCAACATGTAATTACCTTTTTTTTTTATTTTTGTTGTAGTGTATTCAACGAGAACAAGACGCGGTCATTCGAACATGACGTATGTGCCCGAAATTGTACATTCCGATGATGGCTGGTCCTCGTCCTACGACCAAAGCAACATATTTATGATGGACCGATTTATTTGCGATTGTGGTCGAACGTATAAAGCCGATAAATACTTGAGGCATCATCAACGATGGGAATGCGGCAAAGAACCATCATATTATTGTACATATTGTTCGTTCAAATCAAAACGAAAAGAGGGCCTGAAGCGACACTTAGAAAGACGTCATCCATGTGACTAAAAAAAAAAAAAAAAAGAAAAAAATTAGCAAACAATAAAAAGAAAAATACATGTGAAAAATTATCATTAGAAAAATAGACACTTTTTTCATAGAGCATAAATATTTAATTTGATTTTGTCAAATTTATTTTATTTAATTGCTTAAAAGCAATTATTTTGCATGTGATACTATTATTTAATTTAATTCTGATTAAATATTTATAAAAAAAAAAAAACTAAAAAAAAAGAGAAAAAACGGAATCAATTATTTATTTATGCTCTTTAATAATAAATATAATTTTTATTATAGAAACAATAATTGAACGCTGTTAATAATTATTTGTGTTCGCCAAACAATTTTTTTAATAGATCTTTTAAGACTAACACTGCATATTATTTCATTTTTTTTTAAAATTACGCATTAATTTTTTATTTAATTTTTTTTTTTTTTTTAATTTTTTCTCTTCAAAATATTTCACTAAATAAATTTTTATTTTGTTTTCAGGTCGATATCTACCTCCATTTAAAACGCAATCGGAGGATGTACTAAATTTTTATACTTATGATGAATCTAGTGAATTAAAGGATGATCGAAAATCATATTTTTCGAACGGTCGATATATCTGCGATTGCGGTAAAACATACAAAGAAGATCGTTATATGCGGCATCATCAACGATGGGAATGTGGAAAGTTACCATCATTTCAGTGTCCGTACTGTAAATATAGGGCAAAACGAAAAAATAGTCTAAAAAGTCATATGCAACGACGTCACAATGATTATTATAATTACGTTGTTAAAACACATTTTTAAGAATGAAGGGATGCCAACACATTATTTATTAATTAAAATATATAATATTCACATTTAAGAACAATTTACAACTTTGTTTAATCTGGCCACAACACCACACCATCTTTAATAATTTTATAGTTCAATTGTTGAAGTTTCTTTTTTTTTTGTTTTTTTTTTATTTATTTTTTTATGCTGCATTGTTACGATTATTTGCACTTTAAACTCTCCCCTTTCTTCGGAATTTCTAATTGAGAGTTTTAATATAATATATTTGCTTAAAATATATCATAAAATCGACTAACTTTTGATTGATTCTCGATTGACGCCATATTGCTCTTGCGTGTTTGACTAAGCGCATATACTGAACGTGGTATAATTATGAAGAATTTTCATTTTCATTTACAAGAATATTGTCAAAAACAAAATTCTTGAAAGTTTTACAAAAAAATACCTTCGCAGTCTGTGTCATTGTTTTAATAATTCTCACAAGAAGAATAATATTCTCGGACTCCATCAACAAAACTACACTGAACATCAAGAGTATTCGTACAAATTAACATTGTTTCTCATTGGACATTTTTACGAATACTCTCGATGGTCAATGTACTTGTTTTGCATCAAATTAGCTGCTACTGTCATACACACCGGTTCCACAGATGAAGTTACAACTTCGTTAATGTGTTTCCTGTTGATGGTCAGTTTCACAGTCATGCAACATTTTTGTCCAATGTAATTCGGACTATTTTGGAGTACAATCATACTGGAATTGTTTTTTTTTTTTTTGGTCTTCAAGCCTTCTGACGTAAAGATATGCGCAAGATTTTCTGAGAATCGAAATTTTCGCTGTTAGCTAGCTTCAATTAATATCACCGGGATTAGCGCGAATTTTAACTACAAACGTTTCGGAACGCCATCTCAATATGTAGTCCTTTTTAGGGGGGAGGGTGTCTACAGATATTTATTAAGATTGTATAATGAAATTCAAATAATATTACGAAACAATATTTTGAGTTTTTTTTTATTGATATGTCAATATGAATATACTAAGTATATTTAAATTAACTTTTTTTTTATAGTCTAATTAAGCTATGATTTAAAATTATTTGAACAAATTAAAAAAACAGTTAAAATTTAATTGTTGTCTTTAATTTACTTAATTTTAGTATGTTTGATGAATTTTATACGCTCTATAAAGGTATGAAAGAAGAAAAATCTAAAAAGTGGAGAAATTTGATTTTATCTTTTGACATTTGATCGATAAAAAGACCGTACGATCAGTAGGTATCCCGATATATTCATAGCGGTCACAATATATTTACGGCACATTTCTTTGCAGAGCACATTGAAATAATAATAATTATATATCCCCACTACACAAACTGAAAAATTCGCTGAAAAAGTCGATATATTTTAGTGCCGGATTAGTACTTTTTATGTGTAGTAAAATAACTAGTCTGGTTCAGCCAAGCGCAAAGAAGAAATGTGTGCCATAAATGTGAGATAAGCTACTGTCTTCACTCGGCTAGGCATTTCGTGTTCTAATAGTGAAGACAGTTAGTTGAAGTATTAGAATTGATGATTAAAATTAGGCATTTTCTAATTATTTCAATATGCAAATTTATGTACTTACTTAGAGATATGATTTTTAATTAATTGCAATACAGATTTATATAAGTATATTGATTATGATTTAAAGAAATTTAGATGTTTTATTTTTATTGGAATTTTGCTTATTATTATTAAGTTAAATAGCTAAAAGTCCTTGTATGTAGTAAATACATCGTAACTCTTAAGCCTGAATTTCCTTTATTTGGTAAATTCATTTGCCAGAATATAAATTATTTAATATTTTGACCAAAAAACTATTGCTATTTGCTTTCGTCCGACAATAGAAATACATAAATTATAATTGCAAAGCGATTGTTAAAGAGGGATGATTTTGTCATAGATTTCATTTCAAAACCTCTTAAGATTAGATTACAGAAAAAAAACCAATAAGAACCTAAAAAAAAGGAAATAGAAATACAACCTGCAGGTAATGTATGAAACTGTAGCTTTTAGGATTAATGCGAAAACTATAGATATGCACAAAAGGTAAGTTAGAAAATGCCTTTACAGTCTGGAATTACATAGAATTGCTGCTTGAATTTTTTGTTTGTTTTATTTAATTAGTAAATATGAAGAAACTTTACTATTTAAGTATTTTCTAGATTGTATTATATTAGGTAAATATTTCTGGGTGTCGACAACATTTTTCAAAACTTACAGAAGAAATCTCAAAAAATTTAAAAAAAAACTTAGTAAAAAAAAATAATTAAAAATTATTTTATAGTCGAAAACACATCCATATTGAAATATAATTTTCAACACATTTCTGGCATTTTTTTTTTTTTTTTTTTCGAAAGTGCTTTTAAAGGTTTACGGTTTACAATTCCATATTTTAATTTAATACAATTGAAGTGCAATTATTTTAATTGATAAAACTAATAAATTCGTTTATTTTTAGATGATGCAGAAAACTATGGTCGCCAATGGCATTACAGTAAAATTGATGGGTCACAGAAATCGAGTGAAGATTTTGCGTGCATTAAGTGTGGTCACATTTATAAATCAAAAAGCGCCATGAACTATCATACAAGATGGGTGTGTTCGAATCAATCAAACTTTATATGTCAGTACTGTGATTATAAAGGAAAACGTTTTTATTGTTTTAAAAAGCATATGGAAAGAAGACACCCAGATAATTATAATGATATAATGAGTTATATAAATAGAGAAGGAGTATACGATTAAAGGGATAAATAAAAATCTTTGTATAATAAGATCTGTTTTTGTAATTTAATTGTGGATTTATCCTTAATGTTATTCTTCTTAACAAATTTCGAAGTGATATAATAAATGTAGAAAATTCTTATTCTCAATTTTGAAAACGAATTTAACAAATTCATTATCAGACTGACACTACTGCGAAACAATTTTTATCATAAGTTTGTGGTGTAATTTGAAAGGTATTTAATAATCTATGAAATAAGCTTAATTTTAAAAGAATCCATTGGCTGGTTCAAAAGTTATAGGTCAAAAGCTATTCGTGCTACGCCGAACATTTTTGAACTGCTCTAGTTCGGTTATAAAGCTCCAAGCTAGAAAATAGCCAGAGCATTTCCTTCTTGTATTAACCTTCTCTAAACCTGACATTAACGGTGGCAGTGTTTGACGTATCTGTGGGATCAGAAATCATCTAGCACGCAGAAATTTGGACTCAACATCAGCATCATAATATCGTGGATATAAATTATTGTTTGTAAGTACATGTTTGCAGTTATGTATAAACGTCAAAGCGTTAAAAGTTAAAATTAAAAAAAAATCCCATTTGGAACAAATTTTCATACAGCCAAAAGAAAAATAACAAATATTTTAAAGACCATACCTACATACTTTGTGTACACAGTTTTAATCGCAATTGTCATATTTTGGACCAAAGTACACATTTTATTTGAGTCCATTCAAAATAAAATCAAAATGTAATTTATATTTATTTTTTTTTCCTTTGATTTCAGAAATTATGAGAAAATCTTGCAATTATTGTGGAAAATACTATCACACAGCAAGCGGACTTGGACGTCACATGAAGTACTATTGTCCATTTACCGAAAAATCACCTCGTCTATCATGTCCATCTTGTCACTATACAAACAGACGACCCGATAAACTTAAACACCACATGAAACGTCACGCAAATATTGGACAAATTTTTCTTTAAAATTATTTTATTTTTATAGAATTGTAAAATTTGCAATAATTTCCAAAAAAAATCACTTGAAAATGTTTAATAAATTTATGTTTTATGTTCCTAATTCAAATTTAAGTAAATCACGTCCAATATATCTTTTGGTTTAAAAACCGGTATTCCGACAATTGAAATTAATAACATGACATATGTCCTGCCCCACCCAAAAAAAAAACTAAAAGAACTGTTGAAATAGTAACACAGAATTGCAAATCCCCTTATGATGAGATCTATGTACATAGGTGAATTTACTAAAGTGGCTGTGGTGTTTTTTTTTTTTTTAAATTATTAGTAGTAGTAAATTAGAGACATAATATTCTGACAATGGCGCATTTTTTGATCGAACTGAAAGTGGCCACTAATTATTTTGTTTAAATGGCGATAATGTCAATTTGAAGTTAATTTAATTATATAGAATCTAATAAAGGCTAAATTGTGTCAATTTATTAAAAAAGAAAAATTAACAACAGAAAAAGATAGAAAAATTATTTAAAATTAAAATGTATCTGGACAAATAAATTTTTAAATTTTACTAAAAAAAACTTTTGTCACTATTATTTTAAATATTTTTTAATTTTGCCAACAAATCAACTGTTAAGTTGTGACACTGTAAGTATACGACTTGATAATTAATTTATTGTAATAACTTTTAGTTCGTGTTTGTGCATAATGATAAATTAAAAAAAGAAAAAATCTTTCTTATTTTATTAAAAAATAAAAAATAAAAATAATAATGACATTATTTCTTTATAGGTTGGTTCAGTCTTCCTTACGTACAACGGCACAAATGTATACAGTGCTTTAAATCTTATGCATCAAAGAAAGGTTTGGATCGGCACAGACGATTTGAATGCCAATTTTTGGCGCCTGCCGCTAAATTTAAATGTCCATATTGTGCACACGAAAGCAAACGTAAAGATAATTTAAGGCAACACATTTTTAAGCATTTAAAATATTCATGCAAAATCGAGACTTATTGATTATTTTTTTTTTATTATTTTTATTTTTTTTTCGATTTTAATTATATGCAATGATGACTGATAGGCTAGTCGGATAAATTTATTATGTATTAATCATGAATTTAAAAATTTATAAATAAATACCTGAAATAAAAAAAAAATAATATTTTATTATGTAAAAGTATCTTAATTACGAGAGACTTTAAATCGTTTCTACAACTTAAACATTTATTTTTAAGAACAATTTTGATTTTAGTTTTAGTGTGAAGAATTAATTTTTATAAAGAGAGGACCACAAATGAATGAGTGATGGAAATTATATTTTAATTAAGGTAACTGAGGTGTATCTGTGCACATTGATAACTGTTTATTAGGCGTGTCACCACCACTACATATATTATCGGTGCACATATCATCATGCAGATCAATATGCATGCATACAACCATCTTGTTCATCCATGCATTCACTGAACATACTTATTGGTACCGAACCCCCCTTATACATCTACTTGAATATGATTTTAAGTTCTTGACTACCAGAGTTAGAATATTTTGTTAACATTTAATTTGTGAGAAAGGTGTGCCCCATACTTTATGGAATGGTAAGTCTACTTGAAACAATTCATCAGAGTAAGGATTAACATTAATTGATTAAAAATCTTTTTTTTTTATTAATAGAACTTTTTTTTAGGATATATTGAGCCGTCTGAAATGGATCAACCGCTTTTCGACATAAAGTCAACAAATCTTATCAAAAATTATGTACGGATGGATTTTAAAACAGTAATATTGTAATGATGATGATGATGATGATAACGATGATGGTGACACGGGTATCAACATATTAATAACGATAAGCTTTGATGTTTAATAAACTAAATTTATAACAATTTAAATATTTGTTGATTGTTTGTTGTTATTGTAGTTTTTAATTTTTTTTTTTTTTTATTTTTACCTGAATGTGTTTTTGTGCAGTATATACAAAAAACCGCTACATTACTATACATACAAACAAACGGAAATGCTTTAGTTTTCTTATACTAATAATTTGCATCTTATACATATTTTCATTTTCTTTCATTTACTTTTATATTTTATATTTTGTTCTATTATTTACTTTTTGTTTTGGTTTTTTTTATTTACAGCTCTGGCGGAAGATTTAGGCATTACACGGATCGCCGGTCTAACATGGGCCCAATGGAATGCTCGTCTAGCAATGCCACTTGTCGCACAAATGCACGAAGGTGGCCAACCATTAGTTTTTAAAAATGATGGGGCATCGCGAAGCCCAACAAATGAAAGTTACAGTGAGGGGAAAATTTTAGGTCAATCGAACAGTTTAGGATATCCATGTCCAGAATGTGGACGCTACTATAAACTAAAGTCATCACTGAGAAATCATCAAAAATGGGAATGCGGCAAAGAGCCACAATTTCAATGTCCATTTTGTGCGTACAAGGCCAAACAGAAAATGCACATCGGTCGTCATTTAGAACGTATGCATAAGGATATAACACGTTTAGATGGTAAAACGCCAATTAAAGACGAAATGCCAACACTATCGTCATCTATGACGTTAGCACTGTCGTCATCTTTGTCGGTATCACCTATTCCGACCGCTCTAAATTTAACTAATATTAATTCAACAATATAGATCGTTCTCTAGTATTTAAAAAACAACAACAAAATGCATTTAAAATTGCATTTACATAAATGATATCGACGTACTCAAATTAATTTATTTTATTGGACTTTTATAATAATAAAAAAAAACAAAATTATATATATATATATCTATATAAATATATATATATATATACATATATTGAAGTAATATGTTTGTATCTCCAATTCCACATTTTATTTTCTGTTCTTTCCTACAAAATGACCCCGAATGAGAATAAATAATGACTATCCATACAAGTAGATAGGTTGGGAGAGTTCTGGCTCGTATATAGAAAATAGCATGTGAGTGAAAGAAACGACAATATGTGACAAGAAAATGTCTCCGTCTAGATAGTTGTGCGTTTGTGCTAGAACGAGACATTTTTTCGTCACATATTGTCGCCTCTTTCACTATCATGCTTTTTCCTATATGTGAGCTAGAACTATTCTATTCTATTACCTGCTCATACAGCGACAATGAATTTTTTTTTGAAAGAATTTGCTGAACATTTTATTTATAAAATACTTACTAAATCCGGAGATACAATGTGAGAGTTATTAAGGACAAATAAATTGTCTTATATAAGCGTGAGCAAAACAAACTGGTCTAAATATAGTTGGAATAGGTTTTTTTTTTAAATATGTCGATATAATGATAAAATTAAACGGGTTAAATTTTTCTCAAAAAATATTTCAAATTTTATATTATCATTTTGCAAAAATTTTAAATAATTTTAATTATCAATAACGTTGAAATTGTGTAATTTTTTGTTTAAAAATTTCGTTAAATTTTATACCAATAAAAAGTGATCTAAAAAATGTTTTCAATGTTTTTTTTTGTGTCTGAATAAAAAATAATTTGTTGCTGTTACAAATCGAAAGAATTAAGAAAACTTTATTTTTGATATTATTAATTTTTATTTGAAATTAATTAAAATAAAAGAAAAGGGAAAAAACTTTATGAATTTTGTTAAATAGAAATAAAATGCGAATATTATTTTCAATTTTGAAAACATTTTTTAAAATAATATTTTTGAATTTTTATATCTTTAAAATTTCTTTGATAAACAGAAATTAATAATATTGCATAAATATTTAAATAATAATAACATCGAATATTAAGACATGTTTTTATACGAAACATTCCTTTTTCAAAAAAAGAAAGAAAAAAAACAAAAAATTAAAATATTCCAGAAAATAATTAAATTTTGTAAAAATTTTAATATTATTATAGTATTATTATCTGCATTTAAAAATACATCGACATGAATTTATGTATAATTGTATTTATAAAGCCCTGTTTAGTGTGTTACCACGACATTAAAACATTAACAAAAAATTTCGGTTATTTTACATTTTTTTTACAACGTTTTACCTCAAATAAGCCAACACTATTCCTACGATGTGCCTTCTTAAAATTTAATGTGTAAAAACTAGATCTAAGTGCGTTTACAAAAAAAAAAAAATTTTGGAATATTCATTTGAATGTTTCGAAAATAATAGTAATTTTATTAGGCGTTTGTTGAGCTCAAATAACCAGTCGGATGTGGGGGGGGGATGTAAATTTAATAATTTTTGTAAATTTTATCTATACGTATATTTTTGTAATAACAAAAGTTAATTGAAAATTTATAATTATATAAAAAAAAAACAAAAAAAATGGTAATTGGAACTATTTTTGTAAATATTGGTGATAAATATCTGCAAAATTTGTATTTATAGTAATTATTTTGTATATTCAACAATTAAACATTTTCTATTTAAATGCCCCACATCTGATATAAAATAGTAATGTTAATTGTTGCCTAATAAAATTAATAATAATTGATGTAAAATTCCATATTAATAGAAAAAAATTATATAATAAGTAATTTTATTACTTTAACTCATATTATTCCACTAGTGTGTAAGATTATAGCGAAGAAATCTCGCTTTAAAATTTATTTGAAAATTTGAGATATGGTGTTGGGTTTTTTTTTATAAAGATTTAATCAGATCGATGAGATGTTTTGTATTTTTTTTCTTAAATTTAAATACTCATTATTATTATTATTATTATTATTATTATATATTATACCTAACTATTTTTTTTTTTTGTTTAAAAATTTATTTTTTTTTTAATTAAATAAGAAATTTGTTTCTAAAAAAAAGGAGAAAAAAAAGAAACTAAATATCGAACTGTTTTTTTACCACACATGTTATTTTTTTTAAGTTTATAAAAGTCAAAATAAAGAACGCTTTTTTTAAAAATTTACAATAAAATAGTCTTTGATTTGAATGTTGGCATTTGCACAAGAGAACAATCAATTCAATATTTAAAATTACTTTGGGTTTCAATTTTTATTCCTAAAAGAGGAGTAAATTAATTTTTTTTTTTTTTTAATTTTTTTGATTATTCCTTTAAGTTCAATTATTAATCTTTATCTACACGGGAAAAAAAGTCGACCTTAAATAAAAATGATCGATTTCGATTTTGATGAATGAATGATTTTAAATTATGTAATTGGTAATTAATAAAATTAAGATCATTTAAACATGAACCGAAATTGTATTTAAATAAGATTTATTTTATTATTATTTTTTTTAGAATGGATCCAAAGAAATAAAGAGGTAAATTGTGGTGTAAATTTTTTTTATAAAGTCGCGGAATTATACTAAAAATACTTTTGGGTATTAATTTCGTAAGAAAGAATTTGAAATTGAAAAGTTTTTTATGTTATTACAATTTATGAACATTCCCTAATTTTGATTTTCTATTTTTAGGTAAGAGGACCCTCAGCTTAAAAAAAAAACCCGTAAAATTATTTATTTTGGCAACTAACCTAAACCAATATCAATATATCACGTATTTGAGCGACATAATTTATACTGAGAGTTACAAATAAATTTCTTTTATATTGAATGAGTTTTATTTTAAGAATAAAATATTTAAAATTTTTTTTTTTTTTTTTTAGTATTTTCTTGCTGTGCTGTGTGGACGTTTTTTTGTTTTGCTTTATAACACTACAGAACTACCTTTTATTAATCAAACTTACTAACATTTAATATTTTTTTTTCTCTTATCTTAGGTAATAATATAGGTGGATTAAAACTAATAAAATTAGAGCCATGTTCAAGTCCTACTAACAATACTACTAACAACTCGTCGTTTGACTGTAACATAAAAATCTCTCATCCAATGTCATGGGCGCTAGAGTCTTATATGACCGATAAGCCATTGTATCGTAATAAATCTGTAAAATCGACAAGTAAACCAGCAATTCAAACGGCATTAGGTAGAAGCGTTCATACGCTTAAGCGTATTAAACGTGAAAGCCTTACGCACACCGAAGATATGGTATATAATCCAAAGGAATCGAAACCATGGAGTTGTAAAAGTTGTTTGCGAAAATATAAATGGAAAAATAGTTTGAATTGTCATATAAAAAATGAATGCGGTCAACCGCCAAAATATTATTGTGAACGATTGTGTGGCTATAAAACAAATATCAACAGCAATTTAAAAAGACATTTAAATTCAAATTGTAAGCCCAAATATTTTAATTAATTAATTCATTTATTATTTTAAATATCGCAAATAACCGCAAATTTTTTAATTTTTTTTTTTTTTTGATTATGTATTGTGTTCAAAATCAAAAATATGTCGGTTTTTGTTAAACTCTGTTCAGAAAATAAAGAAAATAGTCAGTATTTATCTATTATATTTTATACACTAATCACACATATTCTAATCTAAAAATAGATTTTGTAATTTCTATCGATAAACTAAGAGCACAAAGTTTAATTTTTCACATTCACTACTCGGAATCTGGTACGAATACTTTTTTGAGCCATTTATATATTTTTGAATATTGAATATTTTTGAAAATGATAAAAAGTATCGATAATCAAATTTTAGTAAATATTTTTGCGATTTAAGATCCAATTTTTGCAAAATGTTCCATTTGATCTTACCCCCAAATAATAATTACGGAATATTTGATAAAATAAAATGATGAGATGACCTTCCATTCAATGCTGCTACTGAACCATTGATCTATCTATTTCTATAAATTGTACTCAATATTAATTTTGAACAGAGTATAAGACACAGTTTTTTTTTTTTTTAAATGTCGCGCTTTTTTTGATTAGTAATGTCATTTTTTCTGAGAGATTTTTATTGTGTTGAAAATTAACTGTTGGATCGAGCATCAATTATTGATTTACGAAAGCTTCCCCCGTAACGAGATTTACAATAAAAATCCATGAACAAACCCCTTCCCCCTTAAGCGTTATAATCCCTTATTAAAAAAGTTATTAAACGATTTGATCGTTCGTTTGCTCCTAATAAGAAACATTAATTTACTAACATTTTTTGAACGTTTTTAAGGATAAAAAGGATTAATAATTGGAATTTAATAAGTAAGACCAATGTCAATTGAGCTGGTTAAGTTCTCAGTTCAAAAAAAGCGATATTTTTTTCGATTGTTACTTACTATCATTTATCTTCAAAATACTTTTTAGAAATTTTTCAATGGACGCCTTTCTCTAAATCTAAACTAAACTAGACATTAACAACATTTATGAGTAATTGGATAATAATTGATGCATATATGTATTCGTTTAGGTACAGTCGAGTAAAATGGTTAACTTTCAACAAAATAAAGTTTTAATAATCAGCGGTTACTATCTTTTAAAAGAGATTACCTAAATAAAAAAAAAACTAGTCTTTAAAAAAAATATTTAATTTAAATTTTGTTTCGTCTATGTAAACAAATAAAAATCCTCTGTACCTACGAATTAATTAATTAATACTTTTTTCAAGTATTCTCAAAAAATAGTGTATATATCTAAGTCTATTTTCTTCATCTTTGTTTAATTTAATTTTTATTTTTTTTAGTTTTTTTTTTTTTTTTACTAATATTTTTGTTGATCTAATTTATATGGGTGACATTTAAAAAAAAAATATTGAAACATTTATAACATTTAATTCCTTTAAAAATGAGGCTAGAGTTCAATTAATAAAAATAAAAATAATTAACATATGTATGTATTTTGGCGATTATTTTCTAAATTTTAAAACGACACCTAAAATTTTGATGTACGTATTTTTATTTTAAAAACATTTTCATCTCCGACATTGTTAAAAAAAATGATTGTACTTTCGCCTCATTTGATTGCAAGAATAATTTGTCTTTTAATTTATTATAAGAAAATTAATAAGCTTTTGAAGAAAATTTAATTATTTATGGTGCAATATACAAAAAACAAAAAAAAAAAAAAAACATTGCGTAACCTGTACTGTAAGTGAATATAAAATGGCTGCGACATCACCACTTTTAAATTTATAAAAAAAAAAATTTGTTTGACCAATTAGTGAGTAAAACTAACATTGAGGTGTAGAATATTTTGAATAAAAAAAAAATGCTTAATTATTTTAAATATTTAAATCTGATAAGTGGGTTGCGTTTATAGTGACACTGAAATCTAATTTTCTTAATTTTGTCCATTAAATGTGGTTTTTGGTCATTTTTGACATTAATACAACTAATTATGTTTGAGTTTGAATGTCACTTAATGTTCATTTTTGTTCATAGCCGGAGTTTAGTACATTTTCATAACATTTGCATACATACAGTCAAAGTTACACCAAAAGTTACAAACTGAATTATCAACAGTGTCGGTATAAACGCTACACTCGAAAAAAAATTACGGAAACTAGCGTTTAACATTGATATTTTTTGGAAATACAATTTTTGTTTTTTTTTGTTTAAAATTAACAAAATGCTAAAATAGGAGTTTTAAAAAAATAAATACTGTACAGTTGGAATAATGTCAACCTATGTGACAATATTTTCTATAACTGCTTTGTTATTTTAATGCTATGAAAAGAAATTAAATTTTTGATGTTGTACCTACATTTGATTTTAATTAGTTGACATTATTGCATTTCTACTGGATTTTAGTTTCCTTAATTTTAAAAATACACACAAAACAAAAATTCAGCATGGGAGTGTCAAAATTTAAATTGAATTTAACATGTCTGTATTAACCATTAATTTAAAAAAAAAAAATTGTTAAAACCACATTTTAATTTAATTTTAAGTGATCTAACAGAAATTTATGTTTTTGGGTGGTGAATGCTCTATATTGAATAATTATTGTACTTTGTAGCACTTTAGTTTCTAAACAATATCATTGATAATAATGATGTGTCGTTTTAATTCGAAGATTAGAAGATTTTTTGATTAACTTAACATTTGAGGTTACCATTGGTTCCGGTCTGTATAACATTAGAAAACTAAATAAAGAAAAGAGTTCAATTTCTAGTCATGAAATTAGTAATTAAGTAAAAACTAGTTAATTTAATGTATAAAAGCATTTTTTTGAAATCAACAAAATAAAATAATTATTTGTATATAACTAATTGCTTAGTTTGATTTTTCTATATGATTGCAGCTTAATGGTGAATGGAGGGGTGCAAGGTAGTTGATATTAATTTTTTATGTATTTATATAATAGTATAGGTGGGTGTGACCCCTAAGTCAAAGACTAACCCACCATAATTTAGTAACAATGTCAAAAAAAACACCCAATAACTATTACTGCACTAATTTGCCGCCGTCATTATGCAGAATTACACAAAAATTACTGTGTTTCAATGGCGGTCGTCGTGCTTTAAACGAACATGTCTAATGCATACTCGTTCATTTTGACCCGTACATAACATGATGATGTCCTAATTAATTCTAAATTAATATCAAACATTTGTGACCATCGTACATCTCAAAATCATCTTGCACACATTTCTATCTAAACTACTCCATATCAAAATATTGTTTTTGAACTTTTTAATTTATCTTTGAAATGGTGCAGTAAAAGAATTTAACAAAACTGACGGTAATGCAGATAATTAATTAACACAAATACTTTTTTAGTCTTATTATTAGTAGTCTGTTTTTGATTCATCATTTGAATCAAAACCAAACTACACAAACACATTGAACAGTTTTTTAATTATAAAAAATTATTAACAACAGGTAGGTGTAGTAAAAATAGGTAAAAATAGGGTTATTTGAATAAAAAAAAATGTCTAACATAAATTTTTTTTTTAGGTGACGCCTGTAAATATGTATTTTAACTTTTTTCTATGGACATACTTATATATTCAACTGCAGTTTATTAATAGAACAGTAGAGGCAAATACAAATTTGAAATGTTTCCACGCATGAAATTATTATTGAATTAAATCTAAATATTTGTTCTTTTGTAGTTTTATTTATTTTATTTTCAAAAGGCGTTCGGTTTTATATTTAAAAAAAAAAAATAAAAAAAAATGGTGATGGTTATTTCAAAATAATATCCTAAT
This sequence comes from Platyura marginata, assembly GCA_026745375.1. Classification (NCBI taxonomy): domain Eukaryota; kingdom Metazoa; phylum Arthropoda; class Insecta; order Diptera; family Keroplatidae; genus Platyura; species Platyura marginata. The sequence continues at coordinate 84,791 of JANSTT010001341.1, forward strand.
AATTTACATAAAATATATTTTTTAAATATGTTAATCATAATGAACATAAATAAGCTGTAATCAAAGATAATGTATTTCTTTAGGTATTTTTTTTTTAGACTGTGTATAAAAAAATTGGCTAAATTCTGACTTGAATCTGATTGTTTTATTAAGAATAATTATGAATAATTGGCGCTGATCTGAGATTACAGTTATCATCTGCTTATTGTTACTGTCCCGAATACAAAATACATAAAAATTCATGTGTCATATAACCGCCATAAAAATGGTGGCATCAAATTTATTTAACATTTTAAGTATTTTGATTTTGACAGGAGAAAAGAGGTCAAGGGAGACCTCGCCAGATGATCAACCGTGCGACTTACGTCTTCTAACACCTGCAACATGCTTACGAGAATTTGTACCACCAGTTGTTTCAATTGCTCCAAAACAGGGAACGCCGACCACATCAACGAATCCATTTTCGATACCTGTTTTTAAGGTTGAAAATTTGACAACAGTTGCCGGAGGTGCATACTCATGTGAACGATGTGGAAATTCATATGCACGGCCACACAGCCTTAATCGCCATAAACGGTTTGAATGTGGCGTCGAACCGAAATTCGAGTGTCCAATTTGCCACAAAAAATCCAAACATAAACATAATTTAGTTTTACATATGCGAACACATCAGCAACGATGATTGTATGTATGTTTATTTATTTTTTACATTTTGTTGTTATAATATAAATTGTTAATCATTTTTTAGATTTTAAGTATTATGCCGTGTCCACACAATTTGTATAGGTTTGAGTTTTATTTTGCAAAAAAAAAAAACATTTTTCGAAAATTTAATTGTCAGAAACCTACCTACTTTTAAATTGTCGCAATATAACTTGTGAATTAAAATTGCCTTATTTGTTTTATGGACACAGCTACAAAAAAGATGAATGAGGGGAATAGTTCGGTTAATAATTATTTAAGTTGGGGGTTTTTTTTTTTTTTTTTTATTTTATTTTATTTAATGTCTGAAGGACATTTGAAAATAGTCAAATAATCTTTGCGTTAACATTTTAAAATCTTAATAACCATAATTTACCTACACCAAATGTTCATTTGTATGTATAAACCTATTAAGGCGACATGAATTGAAGATTTTTAAATATTAGCTATAAAAATAACAAAAAAAAATTAAAATGTGTATGTATTTATGATAAATAAACAAAAACCTAAAATATTATAGCAATTAATTAAGCGTAATAATAAATTTACCTTCATATAATTGAACATTGGAATAAAAAAAAAAAAAATAAAAAAGAAAAAAAGATTTTAAAATTTATAATAAGACAAAGTGTATAAGTAATATGGAAAACTACTATTTCATATGTTACTCGAACTATTCGGTTGAAGTTAAAAGTCAAAACTAATTGGAATGTGATATTTGAAAATAGTCGCCAAAATACAATGGCAAGGCAACGCAATTAATAACTTAAAAAAATTTTATACTAAGGCCATAAAAAAGAGCTTAGGTAATTTACATACATACAACTATTGGTTTGAGATCGAATTATTTCTAAAATATATTTTATAATTACATAGTAATAATATTAATAACAATTTTAATTATATAGAAACATTAATTAAAATCTCGATCTCGTCTACCTAAAACATGAATATGCTAACGTCAGGACTAACAGATTTGGAATTTATTCTTTTTTTTTTTTTTTTTTTTTTTTTACTAGGTAGGCGTTATACAGACAGGTTGTTTGAATGAAAAGTTAATAAAGCACAGTATTGGAGAGGTTGATGTAACTATAGAAATACGTAAAAAGATTAAAAATTTAATTTACCCTTTTTTTTCTATTAAATTGTACCCAATTTCTCCTACCTTCAGTTAAACAGTCAAATGAAATATAATAATTATGCCATCCACTCTGTGCTATATTACAGTTTTTTGAGAGACAATCTGTATTTGTATACAAATTATATAAATATACAAACATCAGCAACAGCAATTTAAACAATTTTTTGATGTAATTTAGATATAATTTTTAATGACGACATTTAAAAAAAAAAAAAAAAAAAACAAAATAAAAAATATCATCAGCTGATTTTTCAGCACTTGCAGCTGCAGCTACATATATATTTCAAAATGGGATAGCCT